>JARUKP010001080.1:0-10027 GCA_029874955.1 Octopus insularis
TATAAATTATATATATATATATATATATATATATATATATATATATATATATATAGCTTCACACATATATACTTAGGTACATTATTTACGCGAGTGCATGTGTGTGACCATAGAAATATGCATGTGTTCAAGTATGTGTATATTTTTTTGTACAGAAATATGCCTTTCTCAGGGGAAAATCTAAGGGATATTATGTCATAGCACAGATAATTATCTTGAACGTTCCAGTTGCTTCCTCTTCCTATTTACTGAGAGCCCATTATCATTTTTTTCTTATCTGCCTGTATAGTTTTTGCATCTCTTTGAAGGAGACTGCGTCAGTTCGAGTGTATATGAGGATGTTTTTGAGGTGTGCGGTAATGGAGTCAATATAAGTTATCTTGAAGGTAACCAAGCAAATATAGTTTGATATCATCTGCCATAGAAGTGCAGGCCACCAGAATTGATTGCATGATTAGAATGTTCCCCAGCAGGCAAAAACCACGAGATTATGATCAAATAGAAAGCCATTGATGAAAGAATGGAGTCTATATGTTTGAAGTTTTACGATTATATACGCAAACTAATATCAATAAATATCTTCACCCATATGAAACACTTAAGAAATATGCATCGTTGAAAACCTGGAAGTTGTAGTTTTCACTCGGGAAAAAACTCTTTATAGAAGTATGTTGTTTTATTGTATCTTTGTTTTTTGTTTGTTTGTTTTTTTTTTCACACAATATTTCAGAGCTCACAATCACTACCGAGGCGACTTTGCTTCAGCTAGCTTTGAAGGATATGTTGTTTAACACACTATTTCTATAGAGAGTTTTGATCTGGTGTAAACCACAACTTCTGGCTTCTCAGTGGTACGCATACGCTACCTATGTCATGTAGAAAGAGTTTTTAATCTGGAGCTACTTCTATTGCATAATTCGAATTCTTTTAAGAAGCATAATACTTTCCCAAACCCTAGTTTCATACAAAACAGCACGAAACGGGTTTGAGTTTGCCTTTTATTACATTTTTCTGTCAAATTAGATTTCAATCATGTCAGTTGCCGTTTAAATGATTTTTCTTATATCTCGAATTTGTCTTCGTAATATTTAATACGCATTGTTATGAGTGTATCACTATTAAAAGAAGTTTTTTAATTACAGATATATGGTTATTGTACACCCAATGATTTCACGTTATTGGTGTACTGCAGGAAATACAAGAAAAATCTTGCCAGCCGTCTGGGCATTGGCTATTCTGTTGTCGATGCCAAGTATATTTGTTATGGTAAGTTTTGCTTTCATACAATTTTTCATGTAATCTCATATATGTGCACGCATAAGTATATCTACACAGATATATATAAGCACACACATATACATGCACTTTTTATTTGTCAGCGAACGTATATTTGTTTTGAGCACATATATACTCACTTACATACGTAAAAGATAGAATATATTGCTAGATTTACATTAATAATATATTTACACGTATTTCGGTGGCAGTTACACAATGATTACGTAAGACTACCCTTACTCTTTCTACATATAATTCATCAAAGTTTTAAGCACGTTCCTGGAAGTTGGTATGTAAATATTAATAACCTGTAGGGACATCATGTTTCGTTATGCAACCATAATATACTACAAAACATATTAAAAGTCAATACTGTGTTAACAGTGTTATTACATCACTTGTTAAGAATATCTCTACAGAGTGTTCGATAGAAATGATAGCCAGCACTAATTTTGCAACGATGTTTCGTATTCGAGGCAACAGATATAAACAGCAATGAGATTTAAGCTGAAAAATTGGTAATATCACGGAATCATATAAAACATCTCAATATTTAAGGAGCAAGCCTCCGAGCGCGACTTTGTCTTTCATCCTGTCGATAAAAGAATATTAGTTGAGTACTGGGCTCGATGTAATCGTCTTATTCCCTGACACGAAATGCTGGCCTTGTGTTCAAATTTGAAACAAATATTTAAGGCGCAGAATGGTTTTGTAGTTAAGATGATCGCTTTGCAACCACGTGGTTTTGGGTTGCTGTGGACAAGTGTCTTCTACTATTGTAGATGCCTTGTGAGTGAATTTGGTAGGCGGAAACTGAAAGAATTCCGTCGTATGTGTGTATATGTGTGTGAATGTATGTGCGTTTGGCCCGACAACTGCATGATAAACGATTGCTGATGTTCTCGTAACATAGCGTATCAGCAAAAGAGACTGATAGAAGAGATACCAAGCTTAAGTAACAATTACTGGGTAAATTGTGTTCGATTAAACACTTTAAAGAGTCCCTTCAGTATGGCTGCGGTTCAATAACTGAAACAAATAAATGAGAGATGTTACAGTATATGAATGTTAAAATGCAAATTGTTAATGTTTTGTATTTCTGGCAGATGACTGATGAGTTAAATGTTTGACGGTCGAGTTAGGCACACAGATGATCTCTTGCCCTTATTATTTAGTATAACCACAGCTTAGCTGTTTCGTTGGTTTTCCGTATCATCGAGATTAACAGCTGTAATATTGGGATTAATAGGTTTGAAGAATGAGGAAAGTTTCTGTTATTTATCATGCTGAAGTTGCTTCCACTTAACGCGTTCGTTAAGTCTTTTATATGTTGTAGAACAACAGTTTCTGTTAGCAAATCAACAGACACAATTATCAAAGGCTTTCCGTAAAACACAGTACAAAGTGGTTTATCATCATTTTCAGCGTCATTAATTCTACTGTCACTAAAATTAATATCATTCGATTCTCTTAACACTTACTATCCGAGTTCAAGTTCTGTTTTCTTGCCAGGTTCTGACATCATCTGTGACATCTGTTTTGCATGCTATTCTTGAGTATACAATAAAAATACATTACCTCAATTCCTACAAACTCATACATCCTTACCTCAAATCCCTCAAAATTGTATTGCCTTACATGACACTATTACGTTGAATACTGTGATGGGGTGATCTTGATGCTTCTCAGCGCTCTTTGCTTCTGTTTCTCTTCCCAAGACTGTCCCTATTTTCACATATCACTTTGAATTGAGATCAGAATTATATTAGTTCTTATTTAAGGATTTAGCCTTCCTTCATTTCTACAGAAATCACTTTTTCCTTAGCCTTGCTGTACGGTTGCATCTTTCGCTGAGCTTTCATTCGATATTGTAATTAGAATTGTTTTTACTCAATATATTAGATATACTTATATAATAATAATGAGCACATAATGTCTATTTTGCTAATTTGAATGTTGATTTCAAACATTCCACTAAGTTAATCGAAGCCTACCAATATTGCATATCGGTAATCATCCCCTTCTGTGAATAATGTATGTGCAGCTTCAATGTATCCCGCTTTCTGGTTGATGATTTGTTTTCTTATTGTAACTTTGCTGAGATTGTTCTTAACACGATCAGTTTCATTAAAATCGTTTAGAGGAAAAGATACCGGAGTTGTTCTGTCAGCAGTAACGTCAGTAGATTTTTTTATTTATTTAGTATACGAAAAGTACAATCACCTAGTTCGGTTTCCTACTATATTAATGATCTGTCATTAGTGACTCACGAATTATAATACTTCTATATATGAATCTAAGCGACCGTATACAATTCAGGAATGCTACTTCTGGTAAATATCTAGGTTTCTCTGAGTAGATAATTGAAATGTCAGTATTCTGTACAATCATATTTCGCTAAGACGGTCTGTTTTCTTTAATTTCTTATATTGAAAGTGGACGTTTTCTGTCTTTGACAGACTTTTGGGACGTAGCGTAAGATCTAATTTAGTTTCTTTCTGGCATACTCTATGCTATGGACAAAATAAAATTCATTGTCTAAGCTTGTGTTCTTACTGATAAAGAATGTAGTGGTACAAGCGTTGTCAGTTATTACTGCCTGTATTACTCTAATAATGTGATGGAGTAGAAATGAATTGTTGAAATGCATGTGTGTGTGTGTGTGTGTGTGTGTGTGTGTGTGTGTGTGTGTAAAACTTAACTATTTCGAATTTGACCATGTTTACCTTCTATTCGTAAGGCTTCACTTTGATCACTTACACTTTAAGAAACTCAGAAACAATACAAGTATCAGCTTTCTCTACCTTATAAATTGTACATATCAACGTTCCAGTTCAGGTGCATGCATTGATAGTATCTCATATCACTTAAACTTAACTTTTCTACAATACTAATAACATAAATGCGGTATATGAAATTATTAACCCGCAATGGCACTAAATATTTTACAGTATATTGCTCGATATCTTTGAGCGTTCATTTCTACTGGAAGCACCTTTCGTTCGTCTTTCTGAGCTAAGTTACAAAAATTCCACCTTTTGTTTATCATCTCTCATCACTTTTTTATGATAGTTTTATTTGTATTATCGCTTATCACCAGCTTTAAAAAAGTTTATTGTAATATTCACTCTTTCGGTGACTGGTTGATCTCTAGATGTTCTGTATATTTTAAAGTTGCATGATTTCGCTTATGCTCATTGATACAAGACAAAGTCGGGCTAAGATGTTCTAGTGACGTTAGTTATGAGATAGAAGCAGGTGACCCAACGTATCGGGTGTAATTCATCGATACGATTTATTACGATTTCCTTAGGGTGTACACAACACTTATAAGCGATACATTAATTTGATCTCTATTTCAGCATTTTATTCTTTATGAATTCTAAACATACCGAGAGTCAATAAAATTCATATACAGGAGCTGGGAAAGTTTCGGAAATCACTCGCAATTTTCATCCTACCGTCATAAAATAGAAGCCTACGCAAGATAATGCAGTTCTGGGTTTACGAAAAAATGGAGCGGTCGTGAGTGGCATGACTTTGATTAAAGGTGTGCTCGGTCAGGTTTAAACTAACATAGTATCTATATGTACATGTTAATAATCACATTTTCTAATGCATATACTACCTGGGATTAGACAACTAGAAAATGTCGTGCAGATGATTTAGATGGCAGATTTTATTACACACCATAATCTCTTAATTTAGAAAATAATTATAACTATCCCATTTCTGTTCTAAAGATTTCAAACCAAGACACCCATGTTTCCAAAGGTGAATTATCCAAACCCCAAAGAATTCCTCTCAACACATGGCTACTTCTGCTTGTGATCAGAAATGCACATATCGTCATCCAATAAGGGACAGGCCCAACTGGTTAAAGTAAAGCAACTGACAAGCAAATCTGTGATATTAAACAGAATATTTGCTGTAACCCATCTTTTATACCAAGACAAAACGATCTACATGATAATACTTCTAGTCAGTTAAGATCAGAAGTCATTAGAGCCACTGCCTGGTACTGCATCAGAGCATTTATTATTATTATTATTATTATTATTATTATTATTATTATTATTATTATTATTATTACTACTACTACTACTAAGGTGGCAAGCTGGCAGGATCGTATTCACGCCGGGCGAAATGCTTAGTTGTATTTCGTCTGCCGCTACGTTCTGAGTTCAAAGTCCGCCGAGGTCGGCTTTATTTTCCATCCTTTCGGGGTCGATAAAATAGGTACCACTTGAGTACTGGGTCGATGTAATCGACTATCTTCTTCCCTCATATTTCAGGCTTTGTGTCTATAGTAGAAACGATTATTATTGTTGTTGTTGCTGTCTTGTACAGACTAAACACTCGTCATATTACTAGTTTGAGTACTTATTTGTTTGCCGTGTCAAAAGTTATTAATTGTTGAAATTTTGTTATATAACATTTATTAAGGTCACCAAGACCATACAAAACTGGTTCGTTTGTTTATTTTTCATCCCTTTTGGCTACAAATTTGAAAAGAAAATTTCAAATTTTGTCTTGTAAAAGTATTAGAAAAAAACGTGGTGATGGTTGTTATAGCCAGTGAAATGGAAACAAAAGTGAGAGAAAACTCCGGCACGCTTCAGAGTCCCTCGCCCTTACCTGCATGTGGAAGGAGACAAGAAAACACTTCAAGTCCAAAGAACTGCACCACTACTACTACGGCAAGTAGCAGTAGCACTAACATCGACAACATTCACAAAAGCACCAGCAGTAATACAAGCAAAGACGGAATTCTACTCATGGAAGGGAAGGGAAAATATCATCATTGAGAATTTAAAGTTCAACCGATACGGCAACAAACGAACGTACCGGTAAAAGTAACATTAGTAAAAATTACCCTAGCAGCAGTGACAACAGCAGCAATGGCAGTGGCAACAATAACAATAGCGACGGGCAGCAGCGACAACAGCACCAGCAGCAGCAGTAGAGGCTCTTGTAGCAGAAACGGTAGAAGGGGCAATAGCAACAGCAGTAACAACATAACTGGCAGCAACAACAACAGCAAGGCTTCTTTCACTGACATGGATGCTAGATGGGGTCCGTACGACCCTTATGGGTCCAAAGAAGATTTTGTTTTTAAAATTTATGTGTAATAAACTGGTTATAATCCTACAATAAACAAGATATTTTAACTATTATTTATACAATTCCTGATATTATTTAATTATAAAAAGTATTCCTTTAAATGTTTCAGTCAGGATTTTTTAAACAACGAATATCTATGAGGGTCCACCCGAGGAAAATAGAAATCAAAGGGGTCCATAGGTAATAAAAAAAAACAAAAAATTGGTTGGAAACCACTACCAAAAAACGATCTTTATAATCTTTCACTTGATAAAGTTTCAAACTAGGCAGATGCTACCAGATTTTGAAAAACTGAGGGGAAAAGGGCAGAGCTCCCCTTCTCCTGAAACTCTAGCTGTAGCTTCTAGAAACACGGTCATTTATAGATGATTCAGTGTTGAAACACCTCGACTGGAGAAGCGTTAAAAATGAAAGAGCCCACTGCGATGTATGGCTGGATATCGGCAATATATTTACGGCGAGGCAGCTCGGCCGAATCGAAGTCTTATTATTTAAGATGGAGGCTCTCACGCTACAGTACTCATTAGTCGCCTTCTGTAGCAAAGGTTTCGTCCTCTCCTTATTTATTCTGGAAAATGAGTGGTAACGATAAAAATAACGGGGGTCCCACCAGGTTTAGTTCTCTTGTGGGTCCTAAGATGCATAGTAGTGGAGGGCAGTGATGTTCTCCTGAATGTTAAGAAGACAAGGTGGGAGGACTGGATTGGGAGTACACATGAGGTCCTTCTCTTGAAACGCTGGAGAAGATCCTTGGCCTTATCTCCTTCTTGAATGGAACAGAACTGCAAGTAATTGTGGAGGGCAGACGACAGAAATACCACATCTGTGGAACAACTGATGACATGCGAATGTTCTACTCAAAAAACCAAAACAGGAGAGGAGAAAGGAGAGTCTCATTGCTGCCGATCTAATTGCTGTTGCTAGAACAAAAACAACTACAACACCAGCGGCAGCGGCGGCAACAACAATAAGAGTGCGAAACAACAGAAGCAGTACCAACTGTAACATAAAAGGAAAAAAAGGGGGCGAAATAACACAATCTATACTAGCATCATCAGTAACAGCAGCAACAACTGCAACATTGACATCAACAATTGAGGTAGAAACTGGAAATTGTAACAGGACTGACACCAACAATATCAGCATCAATTTCGTCCGCAGTAGAACTAAGGTGGAAGAGTTTATTGACAATAAAACAAATAGTCTCCACCCAGGGGATATCCTAAACCTATATTCACTCTCACCATGCCCCTTATCATCCTACATGCACAAACACAGACACAGGCAGAAGAGAAAACATAACCCTACATCTGTTCGAGGTCAGGTGATGAGGAGGAAGGGGAAAGGAACGCAAAAGAAAAGAAAGAAAATCCAAAACAACATCAATTCAATAACAACCACAAACAACGTTAATTCTACAATAACAAAGGTACCATTATCACCATTACCTCCCCTAACAACAACAAAAGATATACAAACGAAACAACAATGACCACACAAGAGGAAAACCAAACATACAAATTCACCAACAAGTAGAACGATATCAGCATTAACTAAATGCACAACCTCATCCACAATAACAGCAAATGGCACCTATGTCTAACTTTGCGTCGACAATAAACAATAATGAACTGCTCTCCTACAATGTACAAAGAGAAGGCACAGAGACAGAAAAGGGGGTGGTTAAAAACAATTAATATCACGGAAGACCTGAAACTAGTTAGACTACCAATAAAGTGTTACAGGGACATGAAAGAGAGAGAGAGAGAGAGAGAGAGAGAGTGAGAGAGAGAGAGAGAGAGAGAGAGAGAAGACAGAGAGAAGGAGAGATTTGGGAACCCAAACGTTATGGCATCGAATAGTCTACTTTAGGTTTCCCCAAAGAACTCCATGCACAAAAGAGATTTTGACACACACGAGTGCCTACAGGAAAACCTTTAATATAGGTGACCTCGTTCTTTTTCCCTCTCCTCTAACCAACATGGGGACCTTAAGAGTGGGTAGCATAAATGCGCGTGACCTAGGGTTACCTGTTCAATGGCTTCAGGACGCTAGCTTTAGAGGCGATAGCCGTCAGAGATCAGAATTTTCAACAGACAATTTGTTGACGATTTTGAGATTTTCGCATCTCTTTCTTGATCCGGAATGTGGAGCGGTGCTGATTCGGAAAGGCCTGGGCCACGAGATACTGTCAATCTTTCTGGACACTGACAGTAACTTGGTCATCCTGGTCATGAACAGTAGCGAGAAGTGGTGTATTTGCATTAGTCGCTGCGTATGCCCAGACTAGGGCGTAACAACAGTATTTTTTCAGGTATCTGAAAGTTTTCCTAGGAACGTCCCACTCTTTCGGGTTAGGGTTAGTGGACGCCTGGAACTCCATCTTGGATGCGCGCCTGAATTGCAGGGTTATCTGATTAGAGTGCAAAAACCTCTCCAACTTGCTTAGTCATTTCCTACTGATTGGATTTTCCAAATGTGCCAATGTGGTCATGGGAAAACAGCATAGGATCTATTCAGATAGAATATTCAATAGCCCAGTAGATAAGAGTAGCATAGATTGTCCACAATTCAAAACTGTTCGCTATACATACTACAAATCTTTGATCTGTACGGTCGACTTAGATTACTTGCATAGACAGGGACAGATTACTGCAAAGTGAATGCAACTTTCCCGAGACTTACAAAGAACAGATTAGCTGATTAGTTAAGAAGATGATGGAGGGTGTTCTGCGCGTACTCGTCCAGCACTGGAGCATTGCCGACTTGCGAATTATGTCGAACACCTGCTGTGGTGCGTAGAACGACTATCAGCTGAGTCCATTATGAAGATCGTCCCGCTATCTTCCTTTATGTTTATGTGTCATGAAGCCTTAGTGAAAGAAGTTGTGTTGGACTAGACCGAAAGGTACCTTCCTCTTTGGCCAAGTTTTCATCAACTCTTTTGAAGTTCAATTTGGAAAGGATAGTGGAGAAGTGAACTACTGCCTTCCAGCAAATTAGTTGAAAGGTGGGTGACTGTAGTAAGAATGGTCCGAGTGTACGAGCCTGCTCTGCATTTGAAAGAAGACGACGATACAAGGGTACTTGCCCTAGTGGTCACGTCGACCGAGGTTTTGTGGGATTTCCAAGAGCATCCTTTGGAAGTCTTCCCTCTTCGGGGGAATTTTTTCTTGTTCGAAATTTTTGCTTCATTGTTTTCTTATTTTAGCGCTTAAACGCCTTTATGTAACCCTTTCACATCATATTGTATTGTATCTTCTTGTACCGTCTTTGATCTTTGTATAAACCCTAAGTGGGGAATAAAGAAATACTGTCGTCCTCGTCATTAGCATTATCATTATTACGTAAGGCGGCGTGCTGGCAGAATCATTAGCAAGCCGGGCAAAATGCTGAGCGGCATTTCGTCCATCTTTATGTTCTGAGTTCAAACGCCGCCGAAATCGACTTTGGATTTCATTTTTCGAGGTAGATAAAATAAATACCTGTTGAGCACCGGGGTCGATGTAATCTACTTACCTACTCCCTGAAATTACTGGCCTTGTACCAAATTTGAAACTATTATTATTATTATTATTATTATTATTATTATTATTATTATTATTATTATTATTATTATTATTAT
>JARUKP010001081.1:0-10024 GCA_029874955.1 Octopus insularis
CCTATATATATCTACATATATAAATACATATATGCAATCGTCAGATTTACAATTATTCCAACACATCTTTAGGTTCTATTTCAAAATATTATATATCTAATTTTACATCCCTTTAAAAGTAAGCAGTACAATTAAGCATTAAAGATTAAAAATTACGAATTAAAAATTAAGAATAAAAATTATATTTTGTAATATTAAGAAATAAAATTTATAAATTATACATTATAAATAAAAATTAGTATATATATCAACCATGCAAAATCAAGTATATGTGAAATACAGAATGTGAGATATAAGATTAACCATCCGAATAAAAATGTCTGCGTTTATATACAAGAAATCGCAGGCATAGGAAAAATTTGTGTTGCTATTGGAATCTCAAAATATACATGGTACAGTTTTTGTAAGCACAGTAGGTGTTAATTTAAAAGCTCAAGAAGCAAGTTATTTGGCAATAAATTATTGCGCAGATAAAGGAAGGTAATACTGTTTGTGAGAACTAAAGTGTAAAATTATAAGGGGATGAAATGCTAGGACGAGGTGGTTCAAGAAATTGAAAATATTCTACATCTAATCAATAAAATAAATCGTTGTATTGATGGCATGTCATGTGATGTTGAAAAGGTTTTGTATGATACTGAAACGATAGATTTTCTATCGCGGTTGAGGTGTCAACAGATCTTACCAATAAATGTTACATTGTTGAATTTATAAGATTAGTGAATGAGGATGAAATTTAAGAAAACTATTTTTTGTTGCAAAGAAGAAACTGAAGAATAGCTATATCTACTGTTTTGTCATCTGCATATTTGGAAACAAGAGATTTCTCCTGAAAAAACTGTGCTTTTAGTGGTGCTGATGCTATTTCATTGTTGGTTGGCTCCATAAAAAGGTTTTGTTCCTTTTGTAAAACAAACAAAAAAAATGCAGGAATTGTCTTAACACATTGATTTCTTCACAGAGAGATACTGATTTCAAAATCTCTTGGGGATAAACTGTAAAACGTTTTTGTGAAGGAATAAAGAGAAGCGAAGAGGAAAAGTGATGACAAGGCCCGAAGCGAGGGGAAAGTGACGTCACGTCAAGAACAGCTCTGTCTTCGCCGGGGCGTTGATCGCGACAGACGTGTTGAGGGAATCGTTTTAGAGAAGTAGTTCTTTTCTGAGCACAAGTTCGAGTAGAATTCGCGTATGGGTACGACTATTGAGTTACGCTGGTTTCCGTGACCCGAAGTTAGCATATACTGTTTCCCTTTGCATCTCGAGGCAAGAGCAATCTTTATTTGTACCTCTTAAACAACAGTTTTCGATGATGCAAAAATGGTCGATTAGTTTACTCTAGAATGTTTTTAAAAGCTTTAGAGAAAACTGGACAAAGAGCACATAAGTTTCTATCCACTTATGTAGTCACTCAGTTGAGGAAGAAATCTAGATAGAGCTGAAGGATAAATTGTCGGAATATTCTCACGAAAACGTTAAACAAATGTTTGCTAAGTGTTTTGAAGCTGAAAATACTTGCAGAAGTTAACTTTCTTGGTCAATATTTTTCATCACATGAATCAACTGCACTTGTCAATGCAATGCTCTGGAGAAAATAATAAAACTTCAAGTGATAAGATTCTTATTTTTAAATAATGATTCAACCTTTGGGAAAATCACGTTTCAAAAGGAAATCTTTCAGATGAAAACTGAAGAAAGATATTTTAAAATTTCTATTTCTATAAAAAAAACACCTGGAATAATTAATTAAATTCCGATATAACTTTTTCTTGCTTTCAACAGAGGTGTACAAATGAGAGATGGATCCATACTTTGACTCTTCTGTACTTCCAGAGAACTTAACTTTTTAAGAGAGGAAGAATTTTGTGAGCTGCTATTTTATCAAGATGTGGGTACGGCGAGCTGACAGATCTATTAGTACGCTGGGCAAAATGCTTAACAGCATTTCGTACGGCTATATGTTCTGAGTTCAAATTCCGCCAAGACTGACTTTGCCTTTGCCTTTTATCCTTTCGGTTCGACAAGATAAGTACCAGAATTGCTTGCCTTGTGTCAAAATTTGAAACCGATATTATATCAAGATAAGCATTTTTGACATATCTCTCGACAAGTTCTAAATTTGTATAAAACAAGAGTATCCTTCAATGCACGAAAAAGCAGCACATATATTACTGAGGTTTTCAACTTTTTACGTGTGGAAATAAACGTTTTCTTATCTGTCAAGTATCAAGAGCAAAAACAGAAATCGTTTCCTTTCATTTAGAGAAGAAATCTGTTAAGATTTATCTAAATTTCGACCCTGATTTGATATTTGTGTACCAAAAGAGAATCATGGATTTCTTGTTAGAGAAGCAAACTTAATTATGTTAATTGACTTTAAAAATAATATTTACTATGACCCATATGATATATTATTACCTTGATTTTTATCATGTCTTTTCAATCTTGTCAGCGTGGCTGTGTAGTAAAAAGTTTGCTTCTCAATTGCATGTTTCCGGATTCTGTCCCAGTGCTGGATACCTTGCGCAAGTGTATTTCACTATAACTTCGGGGCACCCAAAACCTTGTGAGTGGATTTGGTAGATGGAGAACGAAAGAAGCCCATCGTATATATACGTGTGTGTGTGTACCTTTGTGTCTGTGTTTATTCCCCATCACCGCTTGACAATCGGTATTGCGCTTACGTCCACGTAACGTAGCAAAAGAATCCGATAGAATAAGTACCAGATTTTAATGAAAAGAAGGTACTGGGGCCGATTCGTTTGACTAAAATTCTTCAAGGTGGTGCCCCAGCATGGCCTCAGTCTAATGATTAAATCAAGTAAAAAAAAGATAAAACATCAAATTGTTGTAGTCATTTTATTTATAATTTTATATCTCCGCATTATAGCAGTTCGGCAAAGAAAAAACGATAGACTAAGCACCAGGCTTTGAAATATAAAAAAAAAGGTACTGGGGTCGATTCGTTCGACCAAAACTTCTTCAAGGCGGAGCTTCAGCATGGCTACAGTTTAAAGACTGAAACAAGTTTTTTAAAAAAGATATTTTTAATATATGATAGACCACGAATCATTGACTGAGATCATTCTGACAGGAAATGTGGAGAATAACTAAAGGTCGTCAAGAATGTTTGTGAACTGACGACATTCAAGAATGGACTGGAAACAGGAACCTGGCTAATTGTATGCAAACAGCACAACACAGGGAGCTGGAGAGAGTTTTGGCAAGTTGACTATTGGACACAAGGAAGGCATCTGGCTAATTAACGATGTCTAAAGGAGCTATCAGAAAAAGTATAGTGTCTTTACCTTGCGAAATCTAATCATATGAATGGGAAAGTAGAAGATGAATAAAAATACAAAATAATTTTATGTATGGGTTCCTTGTTTGCCGCTTGCTTCATGCTCTTTCGTGATGGGGCTGGGGTCATCTCAAATTAGTGGTCTCAGAGACATCATCATGCATAGAGCCGACCAGATCCACTAGTGCTCTCCATCACTGGCAGTCCCGTGCCAGTCTCTCTGCATCTTCCGAGCCTCTAGAGAACTTCCATAGTCACGTCCAGCCATTTAGTGCGGGGTCTGCCACGAGGCCCCTTCCAGCCCACAGCTGCTGCGTTGAATGAGAGTAATGTCATGGTAGGATGATCTAACGGGAAATGGAGGATGTGTCCGTCAATGGAGTTTATTTCAACGATTTCTCAAGGATAAAGGGGTTGGGAAATACTGTTCCATATACTAACAACATTGCTTTTATATACAGCTACTCTGCTTGAAGGCAGTGGACTGGTAGATTCGTTTGAATGTCAAGAAAAACGCCATGCAGTATTTTTTCCAGCTCTTTATGTTCTGAGTTCAGATCAAGTTAGCCTTTCGTCCTTTTGGATCCATTAAGTAAAGTACCAATCAAATACTAGTACTGATGTAATTGGCTAACTAATCCCGCCTCGTTCAAAATTCCTAGTCTTGTGCCGAAAGTTGAACTTATATCTACTCACATTGCTTCATGTTTACAGTGGGTGAACAATGAAAAGTCGTGAGAAACATAACTTTATCAACAACATTAGTAATAACTAGAGAGCCCTAGATAGTCACTCAACCTGCTAGAAATAGCAACTAGAACTTCTAGTGTCTAAAATAAACAAGGGCACATTGAACAATGTAGGTTATGATATACAAAAAAAAAACAACAATAGGGTTCAAGGATCGGGAATAACTTGAGGCTGAACAATAGCAAAATTAATGACGTAAGTGAAGTGACTACAACTTGGAATCGAACATAAGTAGTACGTATATCCTGATTTGCTGAGCCTTACTTCCGTCTTGTCACGTTTACCATTTTGCAAATAATTATAGCAACTCTGTAGACCTATTTTAGATGTAACCCTTTTATGTATATATTTATTTTTATAACTCTTCCTAGTAACATCTGTTAATTTTATTTTAATGAGAGGAACAGCCGCTTAAACCTACTAAAATAATCGATATTGATGAATTACTCGACAGTTGTTGGAAGAAACGTGACAGTATTTCTATTGTATTTGTAATAGCGGAATAAATTAAACAGACGCCAGAGAAGAAAGTGATAAAATCAGTTAAAACAAAATGATAAATTTATCATAGAAGGAACTGGATTATTCTTGCGTGTCATCATGTTCTACTATAGTTTTGATGATACCAAAAGATTATCGCTCAACTTAAGATAATCAGCTGAAGGAAAATGAAATCCCTAAAAGTCGTTAGATGCATCTTTAAAATAATGTTGGTCTCCCTGGACAGATAAGATTAATATTATTAGTGTTCAGTTCGAATTTCAATATATTAACGACTGTGGTGAGGATGGATGCTCAGGAAGTGATTTGCAGAGATTTACAATTCTGAATTTGAAGGATTAGATAAAAGTATTTTAAACGGGGTTTTATGGAAGACAAGGACAGGTGAATATGCGAGGTGGACTTTGATGATCATAGTTATACAGCTGGCTAGTTCACGTGAGTAAAGATCATTTGTATTAATGATAGAAGACAGAGAGAAGTAACAATGCAACAGTGAGCTAACAATAAAAGTGTATCGGTGAATAACGATTTGCCACAACTGTAGTGTCCATGCGTGTAATGTGTCCAAGCGTGTAACAGCAGGCAGTCCCTGATATATTAACAGCACTACTGCAGTTCATATTTCAGGTTTCTAGAAGACCAAGTGGCTGATGCTAAACGATTTTCTTGCTCTGAAGAATTGTCTACGTTGTAGTCAGGTTATTTAGTTACGTATGGGTGACTGCCTTGAAAGATTATCGACGATGGTGAAAACTAGCATTTGTAGAGACTTTAAGGCTTCTATGTGTTGTTCATGTGTAGGCAGCGTATGTAAAAGGCTGTTTCCTTGGTGTATGAGGCGACTGTACCTTTGTAGTTTTTAGGAAGTTGCACTTACGATCGCGAGATCATGATTTCGATTCTCAAACCGGCTGTGCGTTGTGTCCTTGAACAAAACACTTCATTTTGCGTGACTCCAGTTAACTCGGTTATAAATTGGTAACCTTGCGACAGATTGGCGTACAAAGGTGAGGTAGTGACTCAAGAAAATCGCCCGAACGGCGGTCTCGTGAGCCACATTTTGTATTCAGCGATCAAAATGATGAATGGAACAACCTGTATTGTGAATCCCGACAGGTTGAGATTGGTTGTTCAACCAAATCGGAAAGTCAATCAATCAAATATATCTTTTTTTGGAACACGTTTCTAAAATCTCTGTTCCTGGAAGCAGCGTGTGTCTGCCGTTTAGATGATACCGGTGTACAAAATGTCGAGGAATGAAGGGCGTATTATTTACATAAGAGTGTGTGTTGTTGGGGATAATAGTACGTAAGTTGTCAAAGAAGAAAAGGAACGAAAACAAAACCAAACTCTTGAGTACAGATACATTAGAGTTGATAGACTGTGGATCGGAAGGATATAAAAAACATTTACAACCATAGAATAGTTTGACAGGAAACTTAATACAAGAAATAAAAGATAGAAGTGTGGCATATGGAACAAAGTCACCATTTGAACTGAGGTTGACTGCTGGGACCTAGAAATAATTGCATTTCTAACTTCATTGGTGTTAAGTATTGCCGAAAATCATTAAAAGCGTAATCTGCTGCGCTGAAGAAACGTTCCTAGATGTTGGACGTTGGTAACAAAAATCTACAGTTCAGATATTGCTGAGGTAAAATTTAAGCTGTTTGTACCTTTTCAAGCAAACTGAAGCAAAATCATCTACAAATGAATCAGACTGTTGTGACGTATCTGTCACCACTTTCAGCTGATGTAGAGCAACCACTTCATCCGCAGTTAGCTCTGCTTCTGCATGTTGTAAAATTTTCACAACTCCACTTTCAAAATCTGGGTTGTGCACAATGGCTGCTAATGGAAGTAAATATTTTTTAAACCCCACGTAAGGATACAATGCGAGAATTTCGCTAAAAAGAATTCGAGCATCTCCCAAATCTCTTTCTGTTCTTTGCAAGGCGACTTACTGAACGTAACTTTCCTAAATTGTCTTTTAGAGTCTGCTGATCATTATGATCGTGTGGAGTCAACAGATAATTAACCACCATTGGATCGCCTTAAAAAGAGTCTAAAAACGGATTGAGTTGGATGTACCTCTCAATCATGTCATAAGTATTGGATCAACTGGTTTTATTTCTTTGTATAGGTTGCAAAGGCGTTTTTCCCCGAAATTTACGCGCAAGTTTTAATGATTTTAGTTTGCCCATCAATATATCAATTTTATCAAGCAGAACTTCTTGCTTGTTGAGATAGGCAGAAACAGCTAGAATGAATTTATGAGAGACACATCCAATCAATGTTATTCTACACAAATTCACTATAGACTTGTTCACTTCAGTATTATCTCCAATAATAGCTACAACATTTTCTAAATTTTTGTTATAGACACTTAACGCATACTCTATAAATTCTACATAATCAGAAGCAGTGAATGATGTTTCACTTACCATTGGCGAAAATGCCAGCAAAACAGTACAATAGTCATTTTGATAATTTCATGAATAAGATGCAAAAAGTCCAATGAAATGCGTCGAACCCTTAGTCCAACCGTCGATTATCAACGAAAATTTACTTGGAAGTTCATCAGATATTTTCTTTTCCACTTCTTGAGTAAGTTTCTCCATGTATTTCTTTAAGGTCACATTTGTCATACTTCCCAAGTTTGTGTACTTATGAGTCAGTGGGTCTTCAGTAAAGGAAAATGGTTTTAAACCAACACTTACCCACTCAATCCAACCATAACCATTTAAGGCAGACCGACTGACCAAACTACTTCTTGGTGAAAGAAAACTCGGAATTCAGGATACAACTGCGTTGCAGGTGAAGTTACGATTTAATGACTTGAAGACAGAATGTGTGAACCATTCTCAGCAATCAGAACCAGGAATCACTCGACAGTGCTTGTGTAGTAGAATATTCTGGATGCTGTTTTTTTTGTTGTTTTTTTTTTATGATTCATAAGATTTGTCCATCCAGTTCCTTTTTTCAGGGTCAACTTTTTTCCACACTTGCGTTTCCATACATGTTTGGTTAAAATATTTTCTGACGATTTGCTCGTTTTCACGCGGCATGTATTAGTTAGTTTAAAATAAATGATATTTCGCCACAATTTAAAATGGAAAGCATTTCTGATTTAGTTAATATGTAGAAGAAAACTCGGAATCCAGGATACAGCTGCGTTGCGGACGAAGTTACGACTTAATGCCTTGAAGACAGAACGTGTGAATCATTCTCGGCAGTCAGAACCAAGAATAACTCGACAGTGATTATTTGACAACATACACAATAGTCAATTCCTAGGCACGACAGAATGTATGAATCATTCTCAGCAGTCAGTACAAAGCGTCAACACAATACCTCAAATAATAACAGAACTCTGTATTTGCCAATTGAACGTCGAATGAAATATGAGCCATTTGAAAATCTTTCGCTGACAACGTTGCGATTAATTGATATGATATCAATCAATTATTTAATTAGAAGTATGACTCCAATGTATTTGACCAATATATTATAATTGATTTTTCATCAATTTTTTATAACCCCTGACATCGACACCAATTCTCAATTGATATTTATTTTATCGACCCTCAAGAGGAGAAAAGGCAAAGTCAACTCCGGCGGCCTTTGAACTCAGAACGTAAAGACGGATGAAATGCCGCTAAGCATTTTTCCCGGTGTGCTAACAATTTTGCCAGCTCGCCGCCTTCAGAGCACAAACAACCAAGTTCGAGAAATATGTCAGAGAAAAGGTATTCACATGGGAGCAGACCAATCCCCCAAAACTGCTCTGCTGGAGGAAGCTAGGATTTTGAGATTGATACTTGGATGTTGAATGTTTTTTTTTTTTTTAATTAACAACCAAGTATCAAAGCTTATAATGCTCAGGCAAAGATCCTGTGAGACCTCTGACAACATGCTGCTGTCCGCTCTCACAGAATCAATCAGAGCAAACAAGACCGAGCGCTCTGATAAGTAAAACAATAATGATAATGATGATGGAGATGGTGGTTTCAAAAACTTTGCAGAAGACCAGCAATATTGGAGTAGGGGTGAAATCTCAGTGCTCAGCCGGTACTTATTTTATCGACTCCAAAAGTATGACAACGTCAACCTTGATAGAAGTTGAACGTAAAGACGGGCGAAATACTGTTAAGCATTTTGTCCTGCGTGCTAACGATTCTACCAGCTCGCTGCTTTGCTGCAGCAGCTATAAATAATAAAGTTAAACGTCTAATGATTGTTGTATTTTGTTGTAGTCTAATCCAGCCTAATTACTAATGACGTGTTAACTAGATTTACTAATGGCCATTTGTTTGAAACAGATGGAATTATAATGTCTGCGTTTTGTTTACGCTATCACATGTTATCAATTCTTTCTCATACAGTTTGTTTTTAACTTTTATCCACATTTATTTATTTACTTATTTATTTGATTTGTATGCGTTTTGTGATTGGTTGATTCTATTTGGAACAGCATTGATAATTAACGTTTTATTTCAGTGTTTCTTGTCAGGATTTTTTTTAACAATTAGAATTAAAAAAACATTTTCAACCTAGTCAATTCTTTTTTCGTTTTCCGTCAATTATTTAAGTTATTATTATTATTATTATTCAGGCGGTGAAGTGGGAGAGTCGTTAGCGCGCAGGACGAAATGCTTAGAGGTATTTCGTCGCTACATTCTGAGTTCAAATTCCACTGAGGTTGGCTTTGCTTTCATATTTTCGGAATTGCTGGCTTTATGGAAAAATTTGAAACCATTATTATTATTATTATTATTATTATTGAGTGAGAGCGCAGTACATGCCATCAAAGTGAGACTGGAGTAAAATATACGAAGCCCATTATACCCATCATGACTACTTGTTTGATGAGGGTACACCAGGCACATGCATCACAACCATATGTGCATGGCATGGTGATCTCATATTAAGATAAACAGCACATGACCTCACAGGTAGGGCCCAGTTAGAATTTTCTTCAGGTCAAGAAGCCCATCCCACTCAAAAGGTTTGTTTAAGGATGTTGAGCAAAACACCCATGTTTCCAAAGGTGAATTATTCAAAGAATTCCTCTCAACAGATGACTATGAGGCTTCTCCACTACTTCTGCTCATGATCAGAGATGCACATATCATCAGCCACCAAGAGACATGCTCAACTGGTTAAGGTCAAACAACTGACAAGCAAATCTGTGGTATTGAGCAGAATATTTGCTGTAGCACATCTTTTATACGAAGACAAAACAATGTACATGATAACACTTCCAATCAATTAAGATCAGAAGCCATGGGAGCCACTGCCTGGTACTGCATTCGGGCATTTATTATTATTATTATTATTATTATTATTATTATTATTATTATTATTATTATTATTATAAAAATAAAACGAATTAATTATTATTACTATTATTATTATTATTATTATTATTATTATTATTATTATTATTATTATTATTATCATCACCATC
>JARUKP010001082.1:0-10018 GCA_029874955.1 Octopus insularis
CTAAAGGATGAAAGACAAAGTTGACCTTGGCAGAATTTGAACTCATAAGGAAAGCAGATGAAATACTGCTATTTTCTTATATTTCTTAAATTGGAAACATGTTTTCATTAGCAGAAATGCTCAAATGCTTGATTAGCGATATTAAGTATTATATCCATTTAGAGTTCTGTTATGTCTGGTTGAGGTTGACTTGGTTTCTCATCTATCTCAGACCAATAAACTAGTACCATAAATTTACTGAGCATTCAGTTAAATTCAGTATATCTACAAATTGTTAAAGACCAGTTTTTAGTCTGTTAAATTTAATTCTGTCACTTGTTAACTGAACTTTGATGGCTTAATAGTTCCATTTGTAAACATCCTTCTACAGTAGCAATTTATATTGTATATATCAGATATATAACTTTACTCAAGTTTCATTGATAAGTTTGAAACTTTCTTTTGTAGTAGAATTTATATGATAGATGTTTACAAAGTTTGGTGTAAATAGTATAATGAATTAGACTTGCTTTGTGCAGGCACAAAATTTAAACTGCATTGTTGAGAAATATTTATGACATTAGTGCTGCAAATGTCAGGAAATATAAACAAATATATATGACAGTTTTAGTTCATTTGAAAGGAACAAAGATGTTTGACAAAATGAGGTATTATGTACAATAGATATGGATCAGACTCAACATTGAATGATAAAGCTAAAATGAGTGTATGATGATTAAGAGAATGGCTAAGTACAATTAAATTTTTAATGAAGGAAACTAAAATCAATAAAATAATTGACAAGAGAATAAAGCTTCAGAACTATTTGTGCAAGTGTCATGAAGCATGGATGAAAGTCCTTGATTAGTTTGTTTGCTTATATATAGCATTGCTTATATGAACTATTTTGTCATCAATCATTCATTCACAGACAAAACATAGTTCTTTTAATACCATTTCTGTTTGACAGAGAACATGGCTGCTGTAAAACAGTTTTTGTAGTCCATAAAATATGTTACAGAAGTTTATTTTATCCGTGGAAGGATGAAATAAGAAGAGATTTGAAATTGAGAAACCAGATGATTCCAATTTAGATAGTTCAGTATTATTGTCTTGCATTCTACTGTTTACACCAGTTCTTTTGTAATAGAATGCTTTAATAAAATCATTTTATTTAAAATGGTCTGTTAATGTAGTTCATAGTAGTGTTAAAAATATACAGAAAATATCGAATCAAAGTTAAATATTTAGAGTTTTAGTTGCACTATAAAATCAGTTGTGTTGTTAGTTGTTGGCATAATTAATGAGAAAGTAAATAAATCTAGAAGAATTAAAACTACTGAATACAAAAAATACCTCTTGCTATTAACAAAAGCATCCAGTTATACTAAAATGAGCTGGACATTAAACTGATCAGAAATACTCAAACTGCCTCTGTGCCATATCTAATACATGAGACTGGCGCATGAAATATCAAGTTACTGTGAAGTATTTCCTTGATGACAGATGTTGCAAGTCTGTGAAAAGATGTTACCAAAGCTGCTCAACACAAACTACATCGATTGCTTCACTGGGCCCAGATTTTGTACTGGATTGTTCAGAATCTCCAAAATAGATATGAACTTCAAATTGCTCCCTGTTGACATGTTTGCCACCACACGGTAGTCTGCTTGACTTACTAGCTCATTCTGCTTATTAACATGCATGCTTAACTATTCAGAAAAAAAAATTTTCTAATTCTTTCTTAGGTTATGGAACTAAAGGCATTGATGGCATAAAGAAACATCCGTTTTTTGCATCAATTGATTGGGACAAATTGTTACGGCGAGAGGTGTACCCACCTTTTAAACCAGCTGTTGTACGTGCTGATGAGGCATTTTATTTTGATTCAGAGTTTACATCGCAGGCTCCTAAAGGTTTGATCTGTTAGTTGAACTTTATTTATTCCTATTTTTATTTTTATTTTACTATAACAATTGGTGGAGCTTGAAAACTTTTATATCTTTAAAAATGTTGCCATTTTAAAGATTCTGTAGTTTTTCAGTAAGTTGTTTTGACCCCCTCACTTCACTGTATTAATATATAGGATGTCTTATTGTACTATCATAATTTGGTTGAATATAAGTTACATACAATAGTTTTATTGAATAATGCCTAACAGTTTGAAGAAAAGTAAACTAAAATTTGCCTTGGTTGTTTAATAGCTTCAATGGAAACATTAATGTCCACTTTTCTATCCTTTCATGGATTGGACAGAATTTGTTGAAACAGATTTTCTACAGCCAGTTGCTGTTCCTGTTACCAACCCTCACTTGTTTCCAGGCTAGGTAATATTTTCACAGGGAAAACTGGAAACGAACAACATTGCCTGCATGCTCATTTATAATTATTACATGTGCGCGCACACACACACACACACATGTGATATATATGTACAAGAGGTTTCCATACATGCATATACATATATGTGATATATATGTACAACAGGTTTCCACTCAGTTTCTATCTACCAGATCCACTCACAAGGCATTGGTCAGCCTATTGACTCTAGTAAACGATACATCCCCAGGACAGCATTCTGGAACTGAACTGGAGACCATATGGTTGGGAAGCAAGCTTCTTAATCACACAGCCACATCTGTGCCTATAACACCATTTCACTTTCATGAATATAATTAAAGTAATGAAACTTAATTGAAATATAGTTTTATAACTTTGTCACCATCATCACACATCTGCTTGTCATTCTTACATAGAAAACAGGTTTAAAGCTTATACAGTTCATGTTTTTAATTATCAAAAACTAATGTCTTTTTTTTTCTTCTGTCATAGATTCTCCAGGCATTCCAGTTAGTGCACAAGACCATCAACTTTTCCGGGGTTTTAGTTTTGTGGCCCCTTGCTTATTGGAAACTGAATCTGATTTAATAACTAAGAACCTGGGACCAACGGATAGCCTTCTGAAGGTAAATCAGTCATATTTTTCATAGTGTTCTCTTTGAATGAAACTTTGGATTATATCTTTGATTGTGTGATAGCCATAGAAGAATTTTGTTTCAACAAATACAGGCTCTTATTTTTATAATTATATAATTTCTGGTTGGAATGATTCCTCTTTGTTTAAATGGTGATTGCAGTGAATCATTATTAATGATATTTTTCCATTAGGCCTTAATATATAGTCTGTGTCCCATGATATTAAAGTGTGACTTTTTTTCACAGTTTGCATTGCATAATTTTTTGTAATAATAAAGTATCAAATTATCTATTTTCTGGAAGTGATACTCTTCTTAAACCATAATTGATCAAAAAACAAGAATTACTTTCAAAGGTTGGCCAAAACAATTTGTAAATCTATTATACTTTTCCAAAGTTACCGTAATCTAATGTTGATGTTGCTAAATATCTTGATTTCTACTTAAATTCACTATTTAGCTGACAATGGCTAGATTGCATACTGTTGCAATTTTAGAAAAGAACAAAAAATTCTTATCTATCACATTCTATCTTTAGTTTGTTCTGTATTTGTACAAGCCATTGTTTACTGATTTGAGTAAACAGTGTTTGAATTAAGTATATAGCATGCTACAAAAGTTCATCATAACTGTAATTAGAAAAAAAAAACAACTTTTTTATGTTGATTTTTTAAACTATTTGCTATCAAAAGAGGTATATTATTTTCTTGCTTTTTTTTTTTTTTAGCTTCCTGGTGTGAAGCATACTCCATTCACTGATGAATATGAATTAAAACAGGTATATATATTATTATCATTATTTTTATAGGTGCCAGAATCTTTAGCATGCTGGGCAAAATGCTTAGCGGCATTTCTTGTCTTCATGTTTTGAGTTCAAATTCCACTGAGGTCAACTTTCTAATATTCCTTTAGAAAGAGGAAGCATGCCATCAACACTGATGGACTTCTTCTTTCTGTGGATAAATGACCTTCCTGCTGTTACTTCTACTTGACTCAGATGATATGAATTTTCACTCTTCCTTAACTTTAAATGCATAAATATCTACTTGCAATATTGATACCTCATACTGCTGTCAATGCTTCCAAGAGTACATCATCCAATGGAGGCCTGACAGCCTAATCATATCAAAGAAACGGTCTATATTTTCTTTACTCAAGAAAATTATGCAGCTAAAATCTTGCAAATTCACTATAAATGATTAGTCTTTGATGATCTGTCATAACTGCACAATCTGTAACATCTGTATCTCAAAGGTTAGAGACTGCTTCAGCTCTGTTCAGTTACTGACCTATTAAAAATTGCCTGTATGATTTTCATTTTAGTTGATTAATGCCCCACTCTTGTAACTGCAGCCTTCTAAGACCCCCCTCTCTTCTTTATGTTTATCCTATAGGTATCTTCAACCTAAAGATGTTCGTGCAGAACATCAATTACAAAAATATTAGAAAAGAATCTGTTTTTGTTAGATAAAGCAAGGTTACTTGCTTTGTCATGAAGCACAAATAATATTGATAAAATCAGTTTTATTTTCTAATAATTTCTATCATTGATAATTAGCTAAATGAATTATGTATTAGTTTGTTTTTTTTTTGTTTCATTTTAATATTGAATATATTTTTAATATTTTTTCCCTCCAAGGATATTGGTATTGGTTCATACTCTGTTTGCAAATGGTGTGTTCATAAGGCTACTGGTCAAGATTATGCAGTAAAAGTAAGTTTTATTAATTTTTGACTTTGATCAATTTTAAAATGTTAAGTCAAAGAAAACAAGTTTCCTCATCTTTTATCATTATATGATACCAAAGTTGGTCATACATGCTGACAAAAAATTGATTTTCAACATAAGTAGATTGGAGCAAGCAATGTATTTTTGTCATTGACACAATAGTTTTGTCTTATCACTTCTTAGTTAGATAACTGTTCTCTTTTGCTATATGCTGCTTTGCTAGTGTGTTCTTTTATGAATACAAAGTATTTCAAGTAATTATGTTTCCCCATTTATTCATCTGTTTAATTATAGTAAGCTAAAAAAGATACTAAGAATTTTAAAATAACAAGTAAGTTTTACTTATGAAACTTGTGAAAAATTTTGTGCTTTGGAACTAATATTAGTGATTTTAAAAAATGGGGGAAAATCCCCCAAAATGGATATCAACTATATATTTAATCCCTCCTTACACATCAACTAGCAAATAATATGATTCTATCTTCAAAGTGTGGTTGCTTTAGAAAAGGTTTCATTTGGTTATTTATGGCTTATTACTTAGTCTGTGTCTAGGATGCTTGGATAACCTGTTATCCATTAATGCTCTTTGAAATTGTGTTGGAACAGATCACTATCAAATCTAAAAAAAGAAATTTGAGGATTAAGGAAGCCATTCATCTTTAAAAATTAAATCCTACCATCTACAGCATGCAAGAGTTGCATGACACCAGCTAGCTAATTTAACACTACACAGTTGTGCATGCACCATCTCTGCATATCTATGCAAATATAGAGCTATGCTCAGTCTCTACTTTCTTTTGATAAAGGCTTTTTGAAGCTGAAATATACTATTAAGAAACTTTTGTTTTAATTTTTACTCATTCTTAATGAGCATGTATTAGCTTTCTAAAGCTCCATACATATAATGTCTATATCTATCTATCTATCTGTCTGTCTGTCTAACACACGTGCATGCACATGCTATCACATGCATATATATATATATATATATATATATATATGTTTTTGATGATAGTTATTGTAAATGTAAGTTTTTATATAATGACTTTGAAATACTTTGTATTGCACGTTAAATATTTCCCTTACCTAGTATTTCTGTTTTACAGATAATGGATCGAGAGCAACGTGATCCTCAAGAAGAAATTGAAATTCTTCTTCGGTTTGGACATCATCCAAACATAATTACATTAAGAGATGTATGAATTTATTTTCGTTTTAAACCAGTATTTTATACACTTTTTTTTTCCATGTTTTTCTTTTTCATTATGATTGACTTAATGAGTTCTATTCTGGCATTAGTTCTATATAACAACATATCTTCAGTATTTCCCATTGTTATGAATGTGAATGTATTGAAGAGGGCTTCTCTCACCTAGGTCTCCTTGTGTCAGAAAAGAGGCAAGGCCAAGTATGTTTGAAAGAGATAACAGAGTGCAAAGTTGTCGAGAGTGTCAGCTATACTAGACTTAAAAGACTTAATAGGACTCTCACTCCATTTGTAAGTTTGATGGATGACCATTGGCTTCTTTTTGGGAATAAAAAAGTGGTGGGGAGGTAAAATTTTGATGAAAATGGATGGTGGTGGGGGAGAAGAAGCCGATACACGATCCCTATTGATCAGCTTTTCTTTTTTTTTTTCCACAATCCTTTTTGATTGAAATTCTCCCCCCCCTTTTTTTTTCCCCTTCCCAAAAAGAAAAGCTCCATTTTATATTTTGTCCCCTCTGTGTTCAGCCCTGTGTGGCTAATAAAGAAACATATTTGTTGATCCCATTTATAGGCCTGTATTATTTGTTGTCCTTTCAAAGTGTCTGTCCACGCGCCACACAATCAGAAGTCCCCAAGATAACATTGCCAGTTTTGTCACTGACAGTTTAACAATGAAAGAGTTGTGGCTTACATGATTACCAGTTGCAGATAATTTTTCATCCAACTTGACACTAAGACTATAGCCTGGGGCTAACAAACTTTGTGAAACCTAAAAAAATTTAAGTCAATTAAAATTACATCCATAGTTAAGGCTCGTATTAAGGCAAGGAAGACAACTTTGAAATTCAAATTTATTCAAAATTAAATGGAGGCATGCTGGGAAGAGTGAGTCTGATCTTTGATAAGCTATTTGATAACAATTCTTGACATGTTTCGGTATTATTAGATTTCCTCAGTGAAGTATGGTCTTACTTTTTTACTAACCAGATTTTATAACGGTTGAGAGATAACAAAAATGTTGAGTGAAAAAAACTCTCATCCATTAGACAATTTAAATGACATGGAGAATATCAGCTCAAACGTAATTGTTTGTCATGCAGAAGGCGGGCCTGAGAAGTTTTCCTTGGTTGTTATTGTCTTTAGTCATTAGTTACATACTTAAACGAAATCTCCTGAAACTCCTAATATTGCTGCTATGAAGAGTTTATGTTTTGAACTGATTGATTTAATAAATTCATCTAGTTTTCATATTAAATCACATTTTTATTATCCAAAATATTAATATCACGTCCAGCATCTAAGAACTTGAAAGTTTGATATAAACATCCACCCATCATCAACAATCTCCGTGGGCCTGCGAGGACTATACGCTCGGTCCTTTTTTTTTTTTTTTTTTTGGACTAAATTTTTAAAGATCCTTTTTGAAAAGTTTAAAAATTTTTATTTTATGAATCATTTTTCTGCAGTTTCCAGATTCTTTCTCTTATCAGCAATAAATAATGTGAATATAGTTCTTAAGTAAATCACCTCAGTTCCTCTACATTCATTTTAAGATATGATAAATCTGTAATGGATTTTCAATTCTTTATTGAATATAATGTTTTCCTTTAACAGCAATTGAAAATTATCACTTCCACAATATCAACTACATAGAGTTTGGCTGGATTACTAATATAGGTACTATGTTACAATGATGCAGACCAAGTTGTAGATATATAGCACAACATTTTGATGCATAGTGATATATATTATTACCAACTATTTACCCTGCATGCATAAGTGAAAACAGAATGTTGTAATTACTTGTCTTTGTCTGTGTGTTTGCAAAATTACTGCAAAATGGTTGAATGGATTGTCATCAAATTTGGCAGAAATCCTCATCGGGTGAGTGGCTCGAAATGATGAAAATTGGTTTGATTATCTTCAAAACTGGCAGACAGGTGAATCAAAATGTTTTGATTGCAGATTTTTAGTAAAAGAATTGATGTGTATGCAGGGCATGCTTCGTTTTGGCATGTTCTCATCACAAGAATCTATTACTAGCACATAAAAACATGTATTATGTCTATTAAATACTATTTATCTATCACCAGATAGAGTACTTTTTGTTGATGATCTCACCAACAGTACGCAATATATATAAATATATATAAATAATACAGAATGGGACAAGAACGCAAAACATCAAGACAGTTAGGTGATACAAGAAAGGGACAAAACATTCAGATAGATGATACCCACTCCTTATCTACTCCAAAGAATGCCAAAGTCGTCTGCACGGAAGATGATGGCCTCAGTTTTTGGGATGCAAAAGGCATTGTGTTTATTTCTTTCTCCAAAAGGCCCATACTATCAATGGAGAGTACTATGCCAACTTGCCGCAAAGTTTACGAAAGGCTATGAAGATCAAACGCCCAGGAAAACAGACGAAAGGGTTCTTGTTTCAGGAAGACAATGCTCCAGCACACAAGTCTTTGATTTCAATGGCTGCTGTGCGTGGTTGATCCTTTGCCTATTGTCCTTATTTGGCCCCATCTATCATCTGTTCGCCAACACGAAAAAACACTTGGCTGGGAACCAGTATCACAGTGATGATGACGTCATAGCTGCTGTTGATGACTTTTTTTTAGCAACAGGATAAAAGCTCCTTCACCAATGGGATCCAAGCAGTACAACACAGATAGAAGTATGTAAACTGCAAGGCGGACTGTGATGAAAAATAAACCTCATTTGGTTACATTCCATGAGAGTATCTTGTTCAGCCTGCGAACTTTTCAGCCGACCCTCGTATTTATAAAATTCAAAAATTTACATTGAATGTCTTTTCTTTTGGTTTTCTTTCATTCGACAAGACGTCTTCTTCAGTGAGAGAGATTTTTCTTTGTAGGAAGTGTGTCAAATAAAGGGATTTCTTTTTTTTTACTCCAAAGGGATCGAAAAAGCAAATTAATTTTTTTTCTAATAATATACTTAAAACTAGAAACTTTTCTTAGCTTAAAACAATTAAATAATCCCAAACTGCAAGGCCAAACAACATATCTGATTCGGTGAAAAACAAACAACAGCATTAGTAATAATTACAACAACAACAGCAGCAACAACAACAACTACAACAATAAAAACGAAACAACAATAGCAACAACAGCAACATCAATTTTTCTCGTCGGTGTTTAGATTCATTTCCGAATACATAGCGAAAGATACACTTCCTCACCCATTTACTACCACCATATCCACCACCACCACCACCACCACCACCACCACCACCACCACCACCACCACGACCACCACCACCACCACCACCATTACAAGCATAGTCTTCACTGCCATTATAGTTACTGTCACTGCCATTAATTACAAGCACTATCGCCATCACCACCGCCATCACAAACACCACCACTATCATCATCATCATCATCATCATCATCATCATCATCATCATCTCCACCACTTCTACCGCCTCTGTCATCTCAAACAATGCTGCCATTATCAATATTGCGAAGATCCCCACTTGTACTACAATAACCTCACCACTACCACCACCACCGCTGTCATCACCACCAGCGCCATCACCAGTACCTTCCTCCTCCCCCCACCATCTTCACATCACCGCTACTGCTCAAGTCAGAATTTCGAATCATTTTATTACTTGTCAAATTAAATCGATTATCCCGCCATTACAAAAGCAAAATAAATAAAAGAATAAATAGTAAATAAATAAACGAGTTAATAAAATAAAATAAAATTTTAAAAAATATCATCCATCCGTAAAGTACCAATCATGCATAATAAAATGAAGCCTAATTGTCTTCATTTACATATAATTAGCAGTGTCATTAACGACAGCCATTTAACTTGTGAGATAAAGGGCGTCTTAATTACTTATTTATCGCACCTGCATTCTATAAGATGCCGCGTCATGCGTGGAATATTGGCACCGCTTATTGATCCATAACCGCACAATGCACACACACACACACACACACACACACACACACACACACACACACACACGCACACGTGCACACGCACACACACATACACTCATACGCACACACGCACTCATACAAATACACGCACACACAGATATATTTTCAGTGAGAGAGGGGGAGAGAGAAAGAGAGAG
>JARUKP010001083.1:0-10015 GCA_029874955.1 Octopus insularis
TTGTGTCCTTGAGCAAGACACTTTATTTCACGTTGCTCCAGTCCACTCAGCTGGCAAAAATGAGTAGTACCTGTATTACAAAAGGGCCAGCCTTGTCACACTGTGTCACGCTGAATCTCCCTGAGTTTCTTAAGTCTGGAATGTTTGTGAGGGTTCACTCGATCAAAATAAGAATCAAAGGGATTCTGAACAGCAAAAAGTGATTAAGAACCTTGTAAAATTTCAGGCCCTGTGCCTATTGTAGAAAGTATCTTTGTTTAGACTTTTACCATTTTGATTGCAACGCTTGCAATAGTACCGATGTCAAACTGTTACGGGGACGTAAACACACGAACATCGGTTGTCAAGCGATGGTGGAGGGACAAACACAAATACACACACATACACACACACACACACACACACACATATATATATATATGACCAGAACAGAAGGCAAGAAGTGGAGAGACTTGCAGAAAGGACCAACTGCTGAGCTTTTATTTAAAAAAATATTGTCCAAGGCCTACGATTTGCCAAGGAACTTTCTATGCGGAAATCCTTAGTCTCATGAAATATACAGATGCCCCGGATGTTGATGACGCTTCTAACATTGTTGTTGCTGTTGTTGTTGTAATTACATCTGCTACTGTAAATGTGTTGTCACTGACATCGTCGTCGTCGTTACGTTTCTTTAACCCCAAGTCAGTCCTGTTAGAACATGCCAAATGATCGAAAGCAATCCACACATGACCGTCCCTTCTTTTTCAAGAATAGTGTTCCCGAGACTAACTAGTGAGCCCTTCCATTCATCTCTTTAAGATTGTAAGGTGAGCCCTGAGGGAGATTTGGCTTCTATTTCTAACAGGGTTGAGCAACCACACATACGACCCTTCCTCGATTCGTTTGTTGTTATCACTGCTACTGCTGTTTCCGATATGATTGCAATGTTGTTGTTGTTGTTGTTGTTGCTACTGATGTCGGGATTGTTTATGCAATTAGCTGCTTCTGCTGCACTTGCTGGTGCAACTACAGTAGCTATTGTGCAGCATCTGTCGCTGCAATTATAAAGGCTCCGTTGTTGCAGACATTTTTGTAGTTGTTTATTGTTGTTATTGTTTAACCCCAGGCCAGTCCTGATTGAGTAAAGCCTCTGATCAAAAGTATTCCTGTCATACATCCTATAAAACCATTATAAGCAGTTTTTAAGACGGTAGGGTGCGTTTTGATAGAGATTTGGCTGATATTTCTAGCAAGTCGACCAACCATGTAGAGACTCCCACATCAGCTCCTGCATTTTGTTGTTGCTGTTGTTGTTGCCATTGCAGCTACTATTGCGGTTTGTTACTATTGCTTATTTTTAGCCCAAGGTCAGCCTACAATCAAAAGTATACCAACCGCGACCATCCCTTCTTTCTGTGGGTATTGTGTATACTGGATTTGCAGTAATCAATGTGTCCTTCCGTTTATAAGACGATAGATAGGATATATGATTTGAGAAAGATTTGGCTGCTCTTTCTAGTCGTCCGATTGACAATTGAAGCTCTTTCCTTGACTGAAGTTGATCTGTTATTGTTGTTATTTCCACGTTCTAAAGGCAGCGACCTGGCAGAATCGTTAGCATGCCGGACAAAATACTTAACGGCATTTCGTCCGTCCTTAGGTTGTGAGTTAAAATTCCGTTGATGTCAACTTTGCCTTCGATCTTTTTTGGGGTCGATGAAATAAGTATCAGACGAGTAGTCGATTCCATCGACGAACATCCTTCTTCGGGCTTTGAGCCTATAGTGGAAAGGATTATTTCCACGTTCTCAAGGCATCTAACTGGCACGATCGTTAGAGCGTCGGGCAAAATGCTTAGCGGCATTTCTTCCGGCTTCGCGTTCTGAGTACAAACATTGCTGAGGCTGATTTTGCCTTTCATCTTTCGAAGTCGATAAAATAAAGTACCGGTCAAATACTAGCATCGACGGTATCGACAAAACCCCTCCCCTCAAAACTACCAGTTTTTTTTTTTGTTTTGTTTTTTTTTGTCTAAATTAGAAACAATTTTTTTCCTTCTTAAGACAGTCAACTGGCAGAATGGTAAGATGACATTCAAAGTTTAAATCACTTTGTGGTCAACTTTGCTTTCATCCTTTTGGGATCGATAAAGTAAGGTACGAGTCAAGTAGTGGGTTGATAGTACCACCTAGCTGCTCCCCTCAAAATTGCATGTCTTCTGCCTAAATCAGAAACTATAATTTCTAATTGTGTAGTTCAATAGAGGTGACAGTCAGTAGAACGCTGTTTTTTTTTATTTTCTCACTTGAAAGTCCATCGCAGGTCAACTTGCTCTTTATTCCTCTCGGTAGAGCCGGATTCAAGCCATCTGACACCCTAAATCCAAAAGTGGACCCCTCTGGATCCTGTCTAACTGACAAAATAATAAGTAAGACATAACTGTTAAATGTCTTGTGGCATCTGTTCCGACTCTTTGCGTTATTACAGCAAATCCTGCGGTGACCCTGATGCCAGGCTGTATCGACCGAAATCTTATATGATATCAAACACGATATGTAATCACAGAAGGTTGGACCCTCCCCCCACACCCCCACTATTTAGCTTTGCAATCTCTCTGCCCCCACCCCCACCCTTTCTGAAGAAATAGATTCACTTCAATAACAAAAGCTCAGAAGATGTTTGCTTTTTAATCGGAATTCGTTGTTTTATTTAATTTTCGTTTTATTTCTGTTATTATTTTTTTTTTCGTTATTATTATTAGTATAGTGAGAGAAGTTTCCTAGTTCAAGTTTAAAGCGGATTAGCGATTAACGTGGTAAACATGTGTGTGTGTGTGTGTGTGTGTGTGTGTGTGTGTGTGTGCATGTGTGCATGTGTGTGTGTGTGTGCGTGAGCGCGCATGAATACGTGCTTCCCTCCATTTTTTTCGCTTTTGTTTCCTTCTTTGGAGTATAATCACTGCTAATTCAGCAGCGTGTCGTTTCAGTCATCTACTACAATTGCTACTACTACTGCTGCTGCTGCTGCTGCTATTACTACTACAACTACTACTAGCACCTATGCCACACAAAGAAAGCGGTCTCAATACGACCTCTTGACTTGCTAACAATACCAGCCTAACCTCCCTCAACTCACACCTAACTATTTTGTAAAACTGATTCGAACTCGCTTATAACAAGTGAAGGGCTGTGCTAAAAAAAAAAAAAAGTGGGGGAGGTCACGTTAGGAAATGAAGTCCTAGGTATTAAAAAGTGGGAACAGTCACGATTGGAAAGTCTTTATGCCGAACAAGAACTTTTGTTACAAACTACTGCCACAAGTGAGGACACGTAGCTTAGTGGTTAAAGAGTCACTCGCAAGATCATGGTTTCAATTCTCTGTGATTACTTCGACATCTGGTGTGTTGTACATCATGCGTTTGTACAGACAACGACGATTTGATGGAGAAAGTGAGCTTATATACAACACAAACATTTGATCAATACAGGGTGTTCCAAAAGTCACTATACGCTGTCTTTTTTTCTATTTCGTTTCGGGTATCATTCGGAGAGACGTGAGGCCATCGACATTTGACACCTTAGGCTTGGCAGTTTCTGTAAGTGTATCATTGCCTTACCCATGGCTCGCCAACTGACGTTAGAGCAGCGTTGTAAAATTGCCGCCTGACAAGGAGTTTTTCAGTCCCCTACAGCAGTTCATCGCAAGTTTGAGAAGGTTTATAGCCGTCACACTGCTCTAACACGTAGCACAATCTATGTTATTTATGTTATCCACGGCAAGTTTCTCGAAAGAAGCTGTTCTTGACAAACCATTGATAAAACCACCGAACTCCTGAAGCAGACATTCACAAAAAGCCATCCGGAAAGCGAAAAGACATTCACGATAAGGCCATCCGAAGCAAAATTCAGTAGATGCTCCGGAGACCAGTTTCTGCATTTCTTGCCTATAATATTTTAGCCTATTGCTTTGCCTATATTTTTTATCAACTGTTGTATAAACTATTTTTTGCCTATAGTTTTTGCCTATGGTTTTAGCCTATATTTTTATCAACTATATTGTTATCTGAACTGAAATATTTCTAGCCTATAGTTTTTCCAATAGTTTTAGCCTATATAGTTTTTGCCTATATTGTTTTATGAACAATTTTTGCCTGTGGTATTTAGCCTCTAGTTTTAGCCTATAGTTTTATGAAAATTTCTTTCCTATAGTTTTTAGCTATAGTTTTGGCTATATTTTGTATCAACTATTTTTTGCCTATATTTTTTATCAACAAGATTTTGCCTATTTTTTTATGGACTATTTTTTGCCTATATTGTTTTATTGGCTATTTTTTGCCTATAATTTTTATCAACTATATATTTTGTCCATATTTTTTCTCAAATATTTTTGGCTTGTATTTTAAGTCTACATTGATTCACATTTGTTTTCTTGTGATTTACCTTGCATTTACTTCACATTGTTTTGGTCTTAACCACAATCTTTTATACAATATATTCTACACAAAGCCTCATAGTATTTATTCCATATATGGGTAACAGTTAGTTGGAAAATACTGCATGATGAATAGGAAATTGACCACATGGTGGAAGACAAACATGGACACAAAGACACACACACATATACATACATATGTGTGTGTGTATACAATGGGCTTCTTTCAGTTTCCATCTGCCAAATCCACTCACAAGGCTTTGGTCAGCTCGATGCTGTAGTAGAAAACACCTGCCCAAAGTGTCATGCAGTGGAACTGAACCCCAAACCATGTGATTGGGAAGTAAGCTTCTTACCACACAGCCACACCTGTAAAAAATAGAATTTTCAGGATCTGATAGGATTAAGACCTTTAAATAACAAAGGCATCAAAATAATCAGGGAAAGCACACCTGTGCATTAACGTGTGTGTGTGTGTGTGTGGGTGTCCTCCTCCCACTACCTAACAACTGGTGTTGGTTTGTTTATGCCCCCTAGCTTAACTAAATACATGTTTGTCCCTCCAGTTATGTATACATTCACAAGTATTGATCAAATGCACAACATATACGGGAAGTCACACAGGATTACACTCCAGCACATATTTTGCTAGTTCCTCAACAGTTACAATAGGATTTTGTTCCACCAGGATTTGCAGAACGTCTTCATTGAGCTCTACAGATCTTCCAGGACGAGGTTCGTCTTCTAGGCTGCAGATTCTGGCTCGGAATTTCTGGAACCACCAATGACACTGGCTTACACTTATTGTCCAATCCCCATATACTGCATTAATATTCCTCACACTTTCCGTTGTGGTGTTGTCATTATTGAACTCATAAAGCAAAATATGCCGAATATGCTCATTATAGTTTCCATTACAGCTTTGAGAATATAACTGTTAAAATCAAACTGTACTCTTCAAAACTTGCACTAAGAATAAGCACAAGGTAAAATTACTACCTGCTTTTATAGTAAGTTGATGCAGGTAGTTTATCCCGTCCCCTTCTGACTTTTAGTTCATGCAACTGGAAAAAACCACATTACTTATGAGATGACCTAATATATATAGACAGATGATAAGCAGCTTTCTTTATTATAGCACAGATGTGACTAATTCAGAGAAACACTACTTTCATTATTCACACATCATCACTCTCATAATGCAACACTTTGTAATTTTAGTTCAAAATGAAAGTGTGAAACTATTTTCACTTTCTAATGAAACCTGGTTGTTGTAGAGCAGTGTCTTTCAAATAACTAAAGTTGGTTGTTGAAATTATGTAGAAAATATATAAATGAAAAAAATATATATTTGTCTACACCAACATCATCATCTTCAGCATTTTATTTACTGATTTTTGTTGCATTCAAATATGCTACAGTTTATGAACTTTTGCTATTTATTTTGCATGAAGTAACATTTTTGCAGGTTATAATAACCTTATTTTTGTATGACATCAAAATCTACTTTGGATACAAATGTTTCATTTTTGCATGCATGCCTTCTTTCTTTTAACTAAGCAGAACTTAACAATTAATTTTTGTTGTTATTCTATGTGAAATTGGTTTGCAGCATATTTTCCTACTGACCAGTTCTTTAATTTCATCAGATTCTATCATTCTACTGGAAACATAAAATCAACAGACATCTATTTACAAAACCAAGCAGACATGTACACACACACACACATACACATACATATATATCATTATCATCGTTTAATGTCTGCCTTCCATGCTGGCATGGTTCGGACGGTTTGACAGGAGCTGGCCGGGCAGAAGACTGCACCAGAACTCTGTGTTTGTTTTGGCATGGTTTTCACAGCTAGATGCCCTTCCAAATGCCAACCATCCCGTAGAGTGGACTGATTGCTTTTTATGTGGTACCAGCGCAGGTGAGGTCAGTTTTGGCATGGTTTTTATTGCTGGATGCCCTTCTGAATGCTAACCACTTTACAGTGTAGATTGGATGCTTTTTATGTGATACATACACACCTACCTGCCTACCTACCTACCTACCTACCTACCTGTCTATCTATCTACATACTGTGCTACTTTCAGTTTCCATTTACAAAATCCATTCACAAGGCTTTTTGATCTGGGGCTATTGTGGATGTGGTTGGGAAGCAAACTTCTTACCACATAGCCATGATGAGCTTCTTTCAGTTCCTATCAACCAAATTCAGAGTATTGGTCAGCCTTAGACTATAGAGTATTGACCAGCCCTGGGCTATGGAGTACTGATCAGTTCTGGGCTATAAAGTATTGGTCAGCCTTGGACCATAAAGTATCGGTCAGCTCTGGGATATAGAGAATTGGTCAACCCTGGGCTATAGAGTATTGGTCAGCCCTGGACTATAGTAGAAGACATATACTCAAGGTGATACATAGAGTGATTGAATCTAAAGCTACATGTCTGAGTAGCAGACCTCTCTACCACACAGCCATAAATTCTAACACAGTAATAAACTAACACCTTAGTCAACAAACTAAACATGTTTCTAAAATTTACTGTGTGATATATACAAAGTTAGTAAAACAGAATACAAATAGAGATAGAAGCTAACTTTAATAGTAATATAAACACAAATAAGTGACAGATGTCACCAAATGACTGCAAAATCCAGAGACCTGCTACTCCCTCCAAGCACTTAATAGCTTTAGGTAACCTCACATGATGTGATGCTACACATTGTGATCTAAAGTTATGATAAAATTAGTAAACAAGCTGGAATAAGAGATGGACTAGTCATCCATGTAGTTAATCAGGATGTACAAGGGTACCAGTTATTACAGGGGATCAAGTTACTGGAGTAGGTCATGAGGGTTGTGGACAGAGTTATAGCTTAATTGATTAGGAAGATAATTAAGCTAGATGAAATGCAGTTTGATTTTATACAGGAAAGAAGTACTGTTGGTGTCATCTTCCAAGTGAAATAGCTACAAGTACTTAGTTAAGAGTAAGTCATTGTACCTGTCATTTGTTAACCTGGAGAAAGCCTTTGACAGAGTTCTTTACTTGGTGATCTGGTAGTTACTGAGGAAGCTAGCAGTAGATGAATGGGTTGTGAGAACTACACACTCTATACAGAGTTGCTGTTAGCAAGTTGAAAGTTAGCAACAAGAGCAGTAACAAATTTAGGGCTTATTACTCAGACTCCATCTATTTATTGTAGACTTCCAGACCATAACAGAAGAGTTCAAAAATGGATAGTTGTGGAAACATTTATACACTGATTACTTTGTCATTATATCTTTAGTGAAGTTAGAAGAAACTCCAGGTGAAGAAGCAAAATCTGGAATCAAAGAGCCTCAAAGTTAACCTAGCAAAGACTAAGTTTTAGGAAATAGAAAAACAGACAGGACCTCACTACTATCAGGAAACGGAGTGGGTATAAATTTAATACAGGGTACTCAATGGAAACTATAGATATACAATGAGTGGAATCATAGGCAGGTTAAGAGAAACAGCAGAATTTGTATCTCTAAGAATGCATGACAAATAGATGTTCAGGAGGCTCTCTAGAGGTAGAAGATAACTTCTGTTATCTAGGTAATGAAATTAGTAATGGTGGAAGATGTTCTCAAAGTGTATTAGCCAGTGTAAGAGCAAAATGTAGGGTATTCAGGAATTTATTATCTCTGTTGGTAACTGCATACAAACTGCAATGCTATATAGTGAGACATGGTCTTTGAATACGGAGGATTTTAGAAGGCAAGAAAAGAATGAAGGAAGCATGCTCCAATGGATGTGTAATGTTAGTGTACGTGAATGTCATAGTACAAATGGGTTGAGAGTAAAACTGGGCATAAGAAATAGTGTGCGAGAGAGAAAACTGTGCTGGTGTGGACACGTAATGCATATGGATAAGGGGAGTTGTATAAAGTGCTGATTGCTTAATGTGGATGGTGCTTGCAGAAAAAGAAGGAGATTCAGGAAGATATGGGATGAAGTGGTGGAATCTGATTTCAAGACTTTGAATCTCATCGAGCAGATGTCAAGGGAGTGGTAAGATGCAATTTGATTCTTGAGGAGTCTTTTCCAACTTGGCAAAACTCAGTTCTGGAAGTCTTGTGTATGTGTGCATGTGCATGGATGACAGTGATATGTAGTGGTGTCATAGTTAGAAGAGTAATGAAGGGATGGGCGGTAAGAAGAAAATAAATAAGGAAAGCTTGACAGGGTTAGAGTGAGTGCAGGGGCAGAGTCCAGTAAGTGTATAGACAGAAACACTATAAACATTATGCTTCTAGGAACTAATTTTTGTCATGTCTGATAGCTACTCTCAAGCACAGCAAATTGCTAACCATCTTGGTACTTTCTCATCTCCTCTCTGAGGTTCAGCATTTGGAGATCAGCTTTTACTACTTCATACCATGCCTTCATGGGTTTTCCTTTTCCACAAGTTCCATCCATATTTAGCAATCAGCACTTTTTTATACAGATAGTCTCATCTATATGTATCACCACATGACTAAACCAGAGAAGTTGGTAATTTTTCAGATTAACACCCGCACGATTTTCACTAGGGTGTTAGGGTTAGGGTTTTAGGGTCAGGGTTAGGATTAGGGTTAGGGTTAGGATTTAGGGTTAGGGTTAGGATTAGTGTTAGGGTTACGGTTTTAGGGTCAGGGTTAAGGTGTTAGGATTAGGGTTAGGGTTAGGTTTAGGGTTTTAGGGTTAGGTAATCGTGCGGGTGTTAATCTAAAAATGACCAAGAAGTCTTTTCTCTTGCATAATACATCTGATTCTTCTTATGCACAATTTTCCTCTCAATGCATACCCATACACACACACACACACACACAAATGCACAAGTGCATACACATATATGCATGCATTTATATATATATATATATATATATACATACGCACACACACACACACACACACACACACACACACACACACACACACATAGATATTAATATTTGTATTTGCTGCTATATTTTGTGTATACACAATCGCATGCAAATTAGAATACGCTATTGTAACTTTATTATTGAGCATTCGGTGTGCGTAAAGAAGAAATATAAAAAATTAATCTCGCTTTCGAGAGCTCGCAAGATTATCAGCCGACTTGAGTATACAGAAAAATACTATGGTATTGGAAAAAAATTATACTATAGTATAGAAAAAAATACATTATTATCTTTGAAATAAATGTAACGAAAAGAAAATACGATTGAGCTAAGGGAGGTGATACGGGCAGGTGTGTGTGTGCAGATGCTTAAAGTGAGCCTGGATGAAGAGGCCACACTAGGTAAGATACTACAGTAGCATACCTGCAGATACTAAAACGCAAATAGCTTATACAATAGACCAGTATAGTGGACAGTGTTGGAATTATAGCTTTGAAGGTTGTCCAGACCCGTAGTTTATAATGTTATTATTAAATTCGCTACATAGCTTGACCTGGGGGACATTCATACGCAGAGTTTTGTGTGTGTGTGTGTGTGTGTGTGTGTGTGTGTGTGTGTGTGTGTGTGTGTGTGTGTTATATTAATACGAACTTGCTGCCAATTCAATTATGCATAAGGCATATTCGAACCGCAAGAAAGC
>JARUKP010001084.1:0-10014 GCA_029874955.1 Octopus insularis
TGTATTCTTACAAGTTGACTTCAAGTCTCAAGAGACAACAAATTAGAACTTCAAGTTTTTATTATTATCATTATTATAAATATATTTGAAACAATTATTAAAATATCCTCACTTCTCTCAGCCTTTGGCTGCTGAAGACACTAAAAAATTTCAATACTTAACTATGAAATTATGTATTTTCATTATTGTTTATGAATTAATAAAGAATTATTTCTAATAATCCTAATATATGTGAGATAGTGACAATAAACTTTGCAAGTTGAAGCAAAACTGTCAAAACATGTATCTTTAGTTCATAAGTTTAGAGCAGAACTGTTGTACTTAAAACATTTAGACTTCTTTCAGTCAATGGCTGCTGGATAGGAGCTAGAAATTTCTTCAAGCATTGAAAATATTGTCTAGTTTTGCTGTTTCTGAATTAACTAATATTTATTTCTAGTGATCCTACTATATGTGCAAAAAGAGACACTGAACTACGTAAATTTTAACCAGGTCATCACAACATACATTCTTAGTTGATAAGTTTATCATGCAACAAATGAATGTTTCTCTGTAGCATACCCTAACCCTCACAACTTCACTATCGATTTCCTTACCAGAATAAACTACTCTTAAGAGCTAAACTATGTTGCATCATGATGACAACTTCATTCTCAAATTGGCTGCAAAGGCCTTGCCCACTCTATACAATGGAAACAGTTTTTATGTTAAGCAATCTTTGACTGTTGCTATCAGCACCTTGATAGCTAAACTTTTCTCTTGTTCATAGAAAATACAGCGCTATTGTGAAAGCAGTCTACTTACAGTATTAGGCATTCTGTTACAGACCCTTCAAACAGTAGGCATTCTGTTACAGACCCTTCAAACAGTAACTCTCAGTAAAGATCTAAAACTGTAGTATAGAAGGAACTCTTTCATCCTTCCCCAGACATCCTCTCTTGTACTGGTAGCATGATAAAATGCACTCCAACTTCCTGCGAAGTTGTTGGTGATAGAAAATGTATGCTGCTGTTAAAAAAAGGAAGACAAAAAAACAGATGAGGAGTGGTTGTATGGTAAGTAGTTTGCTTCCCAATCACACGGTTTCCAGTTCAGTCACACAGTATGACACCTTGGGCACCCAAGCCTGATCAAAGCTTTGTGAATGGATTTGGTAGACAGAAATTTAAAGAAGCCTATCACATATGTGTGTGTGTGCATGAGTATATGTGCACATGTGTGTTTTAGTGTCTCCTTGCATAACTTTTTGTAATAGTTGTAAACAAATGCCACTATCATACAAGCAGTATCCTTCATGTCCAATATTCTGTGGAAACATGTCTAGTCATGGAGAAATATTACCTTACTAGGAAACAAGTGAGGGTTGATAACAGAAAGGTTATCTGGCCATAGAAAATCTGCATCAACACATTTCATCTAACCCATGCAAGCATGGAAAAGTGGACATTAAAGCGAAGATAATAACGATTACACACACACACACACACACACACACACACACACATACATACACATAAATACACATACATATACATGCATGCATCCACACACACCCTTCAACAATTTTGCAGTGTTTCATAAGGCACATGGCTTAGCTGTTGGGGTGTTGGACTCATGATCGTAAGATTGTAGCATCAATTTCTAACCGGGCGATGTATTGTGTTCTCGAATAAAATACTTCATTTTATACTGCTCTAGTCCACTCAGCTCATAAAAAAGAGTAATCTTACGACAGACCAGCGTCGCATCCAGGGAGGTATTTATATATATATCCTAGAGAAACTGGGAAACTGGCCCTGTGCTCCTTATGGAGTAATGTGGAAGAATCAATCAAAAGGCTACACAGACTCACTCTCTTTATATTTAGGCTCATCAGCTCAAGAACAAAGAGTAATTCATGTTTATAGATTTACTAAACTTTAAGAAAAAATATCCTTTTAATGGAAATTTCAGATTGAATGAAATGACTTAAGAAAATCTTTTCTAATTACTTTTAACTTGAGTTTTAATTATTGGCTTCTTGAATTAGTACAATGCTTCAAATTTGTTTTGGAAAGGAATGTGTTGAATTTAAATCAACCCAAACACATGTTTGTGTAGTTTATTTTATCAGCAGCAGTGGTTCTGGTGGATGTTGGTCATAAATTAAATCAGGGGATTTTAAGGTGGGATGGGTGTCAGGATTTCAAAAAAAAAAGAAGCAGATAAACTGCCATATTTGATAAAAGTAAGATGGTTTGAAAGCTTTTAAAACTTGTCCAAAATCCATGGGGAATCATCATTGTCACCACCACCACCACTATCATCACCACCACCACCACCACTATCATCACCATCATCACTACCACCACCACCATCATCACCACCACCACCTCCATCACCATCATTATTTAAGACCCACCTTTTCATGCTAGCATGGTCAGATGGAATTTGTTGCGGCAGATTTTCTCCAGCATTTCCATTATAAAAGTAATGTCAATTATTTCCAGTCTTCCATGAAAAACATAGCTGGCCATGGGGAAACATTATCTTGCTTGGAAACAGGTAAGGCTTGGCAACAAAAAAGGCATTCAGCTGTAGAAAAACTGCCTCAAAAAGTTCTGTCTGACCTAAGCAAGCATGAATCAGTCCAAGGTGATGGTAGAAGACACTTGCCCAAGGTGTCACACAGTGAGACTAAACCCAAAACCATGTAGTTGGGAAGCTAACTTCTTAACCACACAGCCATACCTGCACCACAAGGCTGCAATAAATGTTTCAAAATATTCAGTTCAAATTTCCATTATCCTGGGGTCAGTAAGATAAGACTTTCAATAACATATTTTATTCAATTCTATCAACTACTTTGCATTTCAGCAAAAATTGACTCTTACTAAATGAAAAGTAATCCCTAAATAGTATTTTTCTATTTTTTTTTTCTTTCAGATCTCTCATCCTTCAGTTTGAACGCAACAGTTTTATTAGAAGTCTTAGAAAGTTGCATTGAAAGTCCCATCAAAGGTGAATAGTTTTTTGGGGTTTTTTTTTAAATTTATTATTTTCCTTGTAGCTTTTTACATTCTGAGTTCAAATTCTGCTGAGCTTGATTTTGCCTTTCATCCTTTTAAGGTTGATAAAAAAAAGTACCATTCAAGTACTGAGGCTGATTTAATCAAATATACTTCAGGCCTTGTGCCTATAGTAGAAAGGATTACCATTATTATCATTATTTTGGTTTGGCTCGGGTTTGGTCTTATTCCTAGTAGGAATCATGTGGCTAGTGGGCTACTAGCTGTAACCTTAGGTATCCACAAGTTTTCAGCAGTCTTTCAAGTGCTTAGAGCCCTCCTGATAAGCCTTACTGTCCTTAAGAGACAATATTATTATTATTATTATTATTATTATTATTATTATTATTATTATTATTATTATTATTATTATTTCCTTTTATCACAGTTTTATTGAAACTCCTGGAGTCTTGCATGTATAGTGGGCTTGCTACCTGAAGCCTATGGTACCATGCGATTCACTCTTTTCAGCAAGCTAATACTTTCCTGATTTTTCTGGCCATGTAACCTTTTGTAACAGTTCTACTGGGCACTCTATTCCAATTTCCTTTATATTCTTCTTGATGCCTTCTGATACTGTCCCCAAGGACCCAGCTATAAGTCGAACCATCTTCACCTTCTTCATTTTCCATAGCCAGGCTATTTCGTACTTAAGAAGGTCGTATTTATTATTTTTTTTTCACCTTCCTTCTTGACTATTCATGAGGATTTTGCAAGTCTCCGACTCCACCATTCTCTGCAGTTTGTGTTCACACCACGATTTGCTTCTCTCTAGCCCCCACTTTTCGTACAGTTTTCCAATGTAGCACTTTTGCTACCTTATCGTGTCGCCACAACTTGTAGTGGTTTTTGGACAAGTCTAGGGCATTCGTTCGTGATATGAGCAATGATTTAGTCCACTCTATTATAGACGCGGCACAGTGGAGACACTTGCTCATTCCTAAGGTTGACTCTCCAGTTTGTGGCCAAAGCTTGGTCTTGCGCTGCCAGTATAGTGCTCTTGGTCTCTTTTTTTCATTGCTCCTTTTTTCAGCCAATCCCATTTATATTTTCCAGCAACTTCTGTCGTGGCTACACGGAATTGATTGTGTAAGTCCCTTGTTGTGTGATGCTTCTTCATGCCCTTTTTGTATTTCTTCCTGTGTTTTTCCCTTTTTCTCTGCTTTCAATACTCCTTCATTCCTGACACTAGCAAGGTTTCCTTACTTTGGTGATAGGTATCTCATTAAGCTCTGGAGTTCGATACGTACGCAGTCTTCCACACTTATCATTCCCCTTCCTCCATCTATTGTCTTCATGTATAGGCAATCAATGTCTGGATGGAATTGACGTTTTGCACGTGGATGATAGGCTCCATGCATCGTTAGGAGCTTTATCTTCCAGCCCAACTCCTTTAGTTCCTCCTCTGTTCACTTCAGGATTCCAGCGCCAGACCGAACTACTGCGACTGCACGCGAATTTATAGCCGAAATTTAGATTCTGGCATTCAGCTTTGAAGCCAATATTTTTCTCCTTTGCCTCTTCTTTCATACCATTGTGTTTAATTCCATCTGCCTCAAGTATTTCCAAGTTGATGTTCAATTGTCTTCATTATTTCACCACTTGGCATATAAATGCCTTCTGTCCTGACAAGCTTTCCTCGTCTCATCATAGCGAAGGCAGAGGTATTGTTTTCAGTCGTGTTTGTCTGTGGACAACATATCTCATGAACCGCTGGAAGGGTTCGGATGACACTTTCAGAGATGTTTGGCCTCGTGACTGGCACGAACTGATTAGATTTTGGGATCGATCCGGTACCGAACAAGGATTCTGGATTATTTTTTATATTTACTTTACATGAAATATTACGATCTTGCGTTGACTTTCAAGTCTTTCTCTAGTTATCTTCCTTGAAAGCATGCTCATGGTTTCCACGTACGTTATGGCGGCATTGCTGTTTTCAAAGTTTTATTTTCGTTTCTCTATCATTAATTTTACTCGCGTCTCTATCATCATCATCATCATCATCATCGTTTAACGTTCGCTTTCCATGCTAGCATGGGTTGGACGATTTGACTGAGGACTGGTGAAACCAGATGGCTACACCAGGCTCCAATCTGATTTGGCAGAGTTTCTACAGCTGAATGCCCTTCCTAACGCCAACCACTCAGAGAGTGTAGTGGATGCTTTTACGTGTCAACCGCACGAAGGTCAGTCAGGCAGTAATGACAACGGCCACGTTCAAAATGGTGTATTTTATGTGTCACCCGCACAAGAGCCAGTCCAGGGGCACTAGCAATGATCTCGTAGAAATCAACTACTGAGTTGAGAAGCAGACAATGTATATTTTCTATAGACTGTTATACTCATGACCAGCTTAAAAGCTGCACTGTGTGCAGACTTTTATGCTAGCTTCTGTGGAGGGCTAATTAGGCCTGCGGCTCTAAACCTAGGAGAGCTAAAGAGCATCTCTATAATATGTCTGTAATGACTATATGCCCTGGTGGTGTTTGATAAGAGGTTAAGGACAGGTGAGAATTACTTCTGAAATGCAACGATTCAATTGTTCCAGTTACAAGTTGAATTCCAACTGTTGGCCAATTTGTCCCAAAATTCTTATCTTGACATAAAATTAATGAAGCGAATGTCATTTATCTCCCCCTTGATCTAGGATGGCATGAACCAGCTAAGCTTTGCCTGCTAGAATTAGCAACCCAAATGCGTTTAAATCAGATTCCAATGCTGGATGTTAAAGAACCAAATAAGGGCAGATTTTCAACCCTGGATCACCCTGATTCCAAAATGGTATATGCCTAAGTACAGCAAATGTAGACTGAAACACAGGGATCCCAGGTGGACAGACAGAATTTTAGTTTTATTGATATAGATGTATCCAGCTGGATGAATAGTGTCACAGTTCCTTGAAAACTTGTTTTGTATTTCTTTCCACCACTTTATACAGAACCCATGGAACCAAGAACTTGTAATAATACAAGGGCCAGAGACATGCTTCACACCAGCTAAACTTAAATTATTTTATATATCCAATTTTCTATCAACAATATACCGATTCTGCCAAACTTAGCACTGCTATACCAAACAATTTGTATCTATATTTCTTGTCCTTTGACAGTTTCATTGAGTCTCCCATCCAGCTTATCTTTTGAACACAAAACTCATCCATTTTACCTTCATTCTAGTGTTTCTTTGATCTTTCCAGATCTTATCCACATTGACAGAGTCACACCTTATGTTTTGCAACCTGACAGGAAGTGAAGTATTTCAGGTGATGTTTTGGCTATCTGATGTCAGTTTTCTGGATCTGAAAGGAAGAGAGGTGGTGTGATCATTTGATATCAGTCGAGGGATGTTTATAATTAGTCAGATGTTCACACTTGACCATCCCGCTTGTGTAGACCTGAATACACAATTAGTTATTATGATTATCAAGATTTTATGGTTTTATTAGCTAAAGCCACTTGCTATAATCATTACTTTACAGCCTGTAGTGTGTACATCTTATTGTACCATAATTACTAGAAAGGTTATCCAACTAGTTTAAAGTGTCCTTTATATATTGTGTCATTTTTTTATTCACAGTTACTGCTTTCTTTAGATAGCTTATGAGTTCACTTCTCACTCGTGAGAATTTTATTCAGAGTTTTGACTCTCCTAGTCAGGCTTCTTTCATAATGGCTGAAGAGCAACGTCTTTCTGTAGCATAGTATGTCAATAGAAAGTGAAAGAGCTTTATACGTTGTGGTTGTTCAGCTCTGGATCAACCTCCATGAGCTAGTCAAGACCACATGCATGATCTCCTAGAAATTTTCTTGACAAGCTAGTTGAATTAATGACAACAGTTATACAAAGGGCTGCTGAAAAGTTCCTGGCTTTAAGAGGTCTGGTTGGAGGCCCAACTTTCTGAGTCCTTTTACAGGGCTTAGAAAAACTGAAGGACTGCTGCAGTAATTGAGTGAATCTGAGCAGGGAATATGTTGAATAAAATCATAATCAACTGACCCTCCTGTATTTTCTTTTACCCAAAGCTTGAAATTTACAGCACCCTCTTGTACTTGCCATCATGAGGAGTGAGGAGGGATAGTTGTCTGCCATTCTACTGAGCAGATATATTTACTAAACAGAAGGGAAATTAGTAAATTTCTTAGTAGCAGCAGTAAGAAATTATTTTTCTCTTAGCTTAATTTTATATCTCTTGTTTTTGTTTTTTTTTTTGTCTGTCCATAAAACCAGTATGAAAGATTATCCTCTATCCTGGAGTGGCACTTTAGTATTTTTTCCAGCTTGCTGTGCAGAAATATAAATAAAGAAATTAACAAATAGTTCAATACCTCTTTTGTGGAACTTCTTCATTGAGATAGCCAATAAGAGAAGAGAAATTTTAAAGAAAGAATTTGGTCAATTTTTATAGTGATAGTAGTAATAAATAATTATCCTTGGTTTAATTTCAGGTCTATGAATATTGATGAGAATCACTTTAGATATTGTGTGCAGGAGGCAAGGCAGCTGGGAGGCTATGTATTGCATATGGAGGATGGCAGTTAACAAAACGCATAAAAAAGCTATCCAAATAGAAGGGATTTGCAGAAGAAAAGGAGTGAATATTATATGGAATGAAGTGGTACAAGTGACTCTAAGAAGACTAAATCTCACAAAAGAGATGACAAAGGGCTGCAAAACATAGAGTGACACTTTACTAGAGAGGACCTGTTTAACACATGCAAGCATAGAAAACAGGCACATGATAACAAAGGTGGCAATGCAATGGCATCAACTGTGCACACGTGACATAAAATTGGTTGAATTGTAAGAGAATCTAATAGAATGTCTTATGGTATTTGTTCCAGCTTTGTCCGCTCTGAGTTCAAATAGGTAAACTTTGCTTTTCATCCATTTAAGGTTAAGATTGACTAACCAAAGTATCAGTCCAGGAAAGAGGACAATCTTCAACATGATTCCAACTAAACCAAGAGCCATGTATCTAATAATTAGTTAAGCTATGTACATTTGTGCTGAAGCCGTACAGACATGACATTATCTAAAATATTTGAAAGGAAGATGCCATTAGTAACTGGGAGCTTTTTACCTATCTCTGTAATCTCTACGATGATACCACCACAAAAACACAGAATGTCTTCATGCATAATTTAAGAGCATCCCTGCATTCTTAAGTTCCTTGCAAAACAAGACTTTATCTACTTGTTGGCTCTCTTAGCTGTACTCCTGCTCAAAAAGCCTTTACATTTTCTACCTTTGTCTCCAATTCTACACAAGTCTTGGAAAAAAAAAAAACTTTCTTTCACTACACAGTCTCACCTCTATGCTTGAAAATTCCTCTGATCACTCCAAATCAAGAAAGTAACCATCACCCTCAAACAATGCACTTTAGCGCAACCTCCTATCCTTACCAAACTTCTTCCTACAGCAATCTATTCCAATGTTTGAAAACATGTCAGCATTTCTAATCCCTAGAAAGGGAGCCTCTGACTTTGCTAACTACCATGTCAAGCTTAATCCAAACATCTGAAAACAGTTATTTAATAATTAGTACATGTTCAGCTCTCTTCTGTCACCTTCAGTATAGTTATGAAATTTTATGTGAAAATGCATTAGAGAAATGATTGAAGAACAATATTTGCTTGATCATTTATTATGGTGATTATAAATATTAGTTGTTTCAATATATAAGATATATACAACTTCAAGTTGTTTGTAGATCTCTGGTTCATTCTGTATGATAATTAGTAGATTCATCTGTGATACTAATGAGAAAGACAGAGTAAAAGGAATGCATGCAGATAGAGTAACAGTTGTGTTCTCATGCTCATGACAGGACATACCTGAGGTGAAGGAGTAGCCATGCTTATATTAGTAGGCTCTGAATTACCAAAAGAAATCAACTGATATCTATTTTACTTATTAAAAATGGCCAACTGAGAACCACAAGGTTTTTCACTGTATCAGTTTTGACCCATGAATGCATCAAAAAAATTAACTCTAATCTCTAACACTCTAGTTATGCCTTTTTAACACTACAAAAAGCCTTTACTCTTTTGAAAAGCAGCTGCATCCTGTCTCCGTTAACTGTTTTACTCAGGCTATGTGAGGACTGCAATTTTCTTCACCTGCCATTTTTACTATCTCCAAGCTGAACATTTGGTTTCAGATTTTGATAGAAGGCCAGCAATTTCAAGGGAAAGGGTAAGTCAATTATATCAACTTGTACTTATTTTATTGACCCTGAAAGGATGCAAAGCTAAGTCAACCTCAGCAGCATTTGAACTCAGAATATAAAGATGGATGAATTGCTGCACTTCAAGCTGAATATTAGCCACATCAATATCACCAGTCTAGGTGGGGGTTACAATGGTCATAGATAATGCCCCAATCAAAAAAAAAAAAAAAAAAAAATCAAGACTTCATATCCTTTAATCTTTAATTCCACCGAATTGTATTTGCTTAATCTATATACTGTTTCAAGTAAGGAGATTATCTATTTTGATCCTTCCATCAGTTACACCTCATTTATTAAAGATAGCATTTGAGCTGTCAACATTATATTTTCCAATTCTTTTATGTTTTTTTTTAACATTAGCAATATCATGGCATGATAAAAATAATAGTGGGTAGTTATCTCAGAAATTACTTTATTGATCTGACTGTCCAAGTATTTATTAGATTAGTTTTTGTTTCCAATAGCTCATACACTTTATTATCAATTATTATTATATAGATTATGGTTCCAGGTTCAGTCCCTGAGTAGCAACTTGGGCAAGTGTCTCCTAGTCCAGCCAAAGCCTTGCAAATAGATTTGGTAGATAGAAACTGAAAGAAGCCCCATCGTGTGTATTTGTTTCTAACCACTGTTTACATCCCCGTAACTTAGCAGTTGGTTGATAGAATAAGCATTAAGCTTAAAAGAATAAGTACTGGGGTGGATTCATTTGACTAAAACCTTTCATTGTGATAC
>JARUKP010001085.1:0-10012 GCA_029874955.1 Octopus insularis
CACTTGCACGTTAATTTCACGAGCAGGCTGTTCCGTTGATCGGATCAGCTAGAACCCTCGACGTCGTAAGCGACGGAGTGTCAACAACAACCCTTTTAAGTAACGAATGCTGGAGAGAACACATTAATGAGCTAGTACCTGCAATTCTAGCTTTCAATTCATTGTCCTGCCTTTCATCACACGTCCATACATCCGCGAGATCTCGGCGGGATTCATTGCTCTCTAACATTACCTCCACAGCCGATTTCTAACTAGAAATAAAAATTGACTGGTACTCTACTAACCGAGCCTGGAAAGCTGAAAGGCAAAGTTGACTGGATTTGAAATCAGTACACAGAAATCTTGAATAGATATTGTGATTCATTCTGTCCGATGCTTGAACGACTTAGCCAATCGGCTGTCTTGCTTTTTGCCTCCCAATCGACCTTGACAAAGGAAATTCCAGCCGTAACTACCCCGTCTTTAAGGATTGCACAGAGCTAAATTATATAAAGTATTTGTTGTATATACGGAGGGTCATTATGCCAATAATAGCGCATGCACTCGTTTCATTATTCCACTTCTCTATTTTTCGTCATTTGGTTAAGTATTTCACTAATTACTAATTGATTGTTTCACCAATCATTAAGTTAAGCAGTTATTTCCGTCAAACTTCTGTCTTCATCACTCACGACCTCTTGAATAACTGCAGGTCTTGGCGAGTGATAAAGAAGTATAATAGAACCAGCGCGTGTGTTTATAATTGGCGTAATGACGCTCACGAAATACAATAAGATGTGTGAACACATGAGCTCACTTCGAGAATCTTGCAACACAAATCCAGCAACGAGTATGAAGTTATCTTTTATACATATATATTTAAGAAGACAGGGTGTTATTTATTGGAGATTTGGCTGCTGTTTCTAGCGGATCGTGTCACAACGTACCTGTTCTTTCGTTGCTGTTTGATGTTCCTGCTGTCTCTATGATCTTCGAAGAATGATGCAACTACGATGATATGGTGGAAAATAAAATTAGGTGCATCAGCATTGCCGCAGCTCTAAGCTGAAATTATAAAATTAAAAAAAAAAAAAAATTTTTTTTTTTTAATGTCTTAATTTAATAGTTTATTACGAGACTCGCAGATCCATCGATCCCTGAGAAACGGTAGTAAGGCGTCTGACTCCCGTTCAGAAGTTTACATGTTCGAATCACGCTGAGATCATAAGCGTACTTACCTTTTTTTTTTACTTCTTAAAAATTGTTATTGTTTTAGATTATTTATCAATAAGCGTATTTTCAGAACCCAGCTGATATGAATTTTCTTTGCAGATTAAAAGCTTATAATGTCATACCATAAACAAAATAATTAATCTTAATAAATTTCGAAAACATAATTTTAGACATTCGTGAGAATAACACAGAAAATGAAATCAGAAATCAAGTGACTGCTGGGTCGAGACAGAAAATGTCAAATAAATGTATAAACATATCAAGAGGAAAAGACTATTGTTTCAATACTGAGATTAGTACGGCCCTGTGGCGCAACGGTAGCGCGTCTGACTCCAGATCAGAAGGCTGCGTGTTCGAATCACGTCGGGGTCATAAACTACTTTTTTATTTGAAAACATTTTTTAGTGTTGTATACTTTATAAGTCTTCAACGTGATGAAATACAGTTGAATAGAAGTTGGAAAGAAATCAGGGAAGACGAAAAGAAATGCTTAAATGCGAATGCGCGCAGTTACACGCGCACGCCCTGTTTACGTCACTAGACTGTGGCCAGGCTGGAGCACCGCCTTGAATAGTTTGGTCGAACAGATCGACTCGGTACTTTATTTTAAGTTCATAACTCATTTCATCGGATTCTTTCACCGAACAGCAAAGTAGAGAAGACGTAAACAAACCAACACTAGTTGTCAAGCGGACAAAATGCCCTCAGACATTTACTTTACAAGACAAATGAGAGATGATCGAGACGAGAAATATCTCAAATATATGAACTTATTATTACATTAATTAATAGTTACATAAAGTCAATAACTACGATTTAGAGCAGCATTTTCATGTGGCCCTGTGGCGCAACGGTAGCGCGTCTGACTCCAGATCAGAAGGCTGCGTGTTCGAATCACGTCGGGGTCAAACCGCCTTAATTTCTTGTTTTTTTTTCTTTTTTTTTTCTGTCTAACTTTTTTTATGATACTGTTTATAACGCTTCAACGCAATGGAATAGAGCCAAAGGCCAATAAGACATCTATTACCATGCAAGCAATGAATACAGAAAGAAACGCTGGGAGGGTCTAGTGGGTATATTCCTCAGCTACCTCCACCATAGGATCTAGTCAGAAGCATACGTCATTAGACATCCCGGTTGGATTCTGAAGCGTGAACAACTGAGACCATGGATATTATTCAGCTATCTCATTCTTGCCCTACTGCTACGTCTTCCGCCAGATGACACATCTTGCGATTCTTTTCTTTGATATTCTAATCATATGCCAATAGGACTGGAACTGTGACCTTTCAAAGTAGAGAATTAGCGGTCCGCGATCTGTTGAGACTCCCTGATCCCCAAGCTAAGCATCCGGTCGAGTAACATTATTTTAGAGATCCTTTGGAGGTACCCGATTTCGGCAGCCTCTGTTTGTACTCTTCCTGCCGTTACCCAGCATTCATGACTATGTATGATGATAAGCACGAAAACCGAATCGGAGATAGCGAGTTTGGCTTTTTTATCAATCTTTTCTATTTTCATCATTCACGATCTCATGAATAACTGCAGTCTTGATGAATGATAAAGAAGTATAATAGAACCAGCGCGTGTGTTTATTATTGGCATAATGACTCTCCCGAAATACAATGTGTGTGGACACATGAGCATTTATTTAAGAAGGCAGGGCGTGTTATTTTTGTTGGGGATTTGGTTGCTGATTTCAGCAGGTCGTGTCACAACGTACTTGTTCTTTCGTTGTTGTTTGATGTGCCTACTTTTTCTATGATACCCAAAATATGATGCAACATCTACGATGAAGTGGTGAAATTTATATAAGTTTTAGTTAACAAGTCTGAATTTAATATCATAGTTTATTACGGGACTCACAGTCTACGTCGAACACTTAGGAGCAATGGCAAGGTGTCTGACTTCCGTTGAGAAGTTTACGCGTTCGACTAACCTCGGCATCATAAGCGTCTTCTTACCATATTTTTCTTTTCTTCTTTTTTTTTTTTAGATTATATTCGTTGATAAGTGTATTTTTAAAACCCAGCCGATCCGGATTTTATGCATAGATTAAAAGCCTAAAATGTTATCTCATTAACAAAATAATTGATCTTCATAAATTTCGGGAACATAATTTCAGATATTCGTAAGAATAACGTAGAAAATGCAGTTAGTGAACAAGTGACCGCAGGATCGAGACCCAAAATATGTCAAATAAATATACAAATATAGCAAGACAAAAAAGACTATTGTTTAACAAATCGTTTCATACGGCCCTGTGGCGCAACGGTAGCGCGTCTGACTCCAGATCAGAAGGCTGCGTGTTCGAATCACGCCGGGGTCAGGAGAAACTTTTTTTTTTTTGTTTTTTTGCCTTGTATAATTTATAAATCTTCAACATTATGAAATACAGATGAATAGAAACTGAAAAGAAAGAGACCTGGTACTTTAGTTGAAGTCCATTACTCATTTCATCGGTTTCTTATACCGAACTACAAAGTAACGGAGACAAACAGACCAACGCCAGTTGTTAAGTGAACACTACAACGTCAGATTTACAAAACAAATGACAGTCGATCGAAACGAGAAATATGTTGACAAATAATTTCATAAACCGAAAGACTAAAGGTTTGAAACAACAACAAAGTCTCACTGCTTTTATTATATTATTTATAACACCTTAACGTAATGAAATAGAACTGAAGACCAATATGAAATCTATTACCATGAAAGTTGGAAATAAAGCAGTGAAGACAGAATAAAACGTTTCACCATGAAATCCTGGGAAGGTCTTGGAGGTACAATATTCAGCTACTTCTTCCACAAGGTCTGGTTAGAAGCAACCGTCATAAGACACTTCCATCGGATTTCGAAACGTGAGGCTATGGATATTTTCTTGCTCTACCGCTACGTCTTCCGCCACATGACACGGCTTGAAGAGTCCGTCTTGCAATTCTTTTCTCTGAAACTCTAATCATATGTCTGTAGTACAGGGGCTGTGACCTTTCAAGACAGAGATGTAGCGGTCCACGATCTGTTGAGACTCTCTGATCTCAGAGCTGAGCACCCTCGAGTAGCGTTGTTCGAGAGATCCTTTGGAGGTACCCCATTTCCTCCCCATGTATTCGCACTCTTTCGATCATTACCCAACATGCATGACCATATATGACGATAGACACAAAAACCGAATCACAGCGAGTCTGTCTGTTTTGCCAATTTCTACACTTCTGAGTACTCTTTTCAGTAACGAATGCTGGAGAAAGCGCATTAATGTACTAGTACCTGCAATTCTTGCATTCATTCTCTTGCCTTCCATCACACGTTAATACAGCAGGACCAATTCCTCTCTAGAAATGATCTCCGCAGCCGATTTCATACAAAAAAAAATCGATTCCGAGCAACTTGAAAGCAATGTTGATTTTCGCTGGATCTGAAATCAGAACACAGAAATCCAAAATGAATATTGTGAAACATTGCATCCGATGTTCGAACGACTTGGCCAATCGGCAATCTAATGGTATTTAACCTCCTAGTCGACCTTAACAAAAGAAATTCTAGCTGTGACTATCCCGTCTTTAAGGAGTGTACAGATCTGAAGAACGCTGGTAACGCGTCTGACTCCAGTTGAGAGGTTTACGCGTTCGAAATATGTCGGGATCGCAAGCAACTGTTCATTGTATTTTTGTTTTTGTTTTTATACATTATATTTATCAACAAGCGTACTTTTAGAACCCAGCCGATGTGGAATTTATGTGTAGATTAAAAGATTAAAATGTCGTCATAAACAAAATAATTGATCTTAATAAATTTCGAAAACATAATTTCAGATATTTGTCAGAACCACGTAGTAAATGCAATCAGAAATCAAGTGACAGCTGAATCGAAACAGAAAATACGTTAACTAAATATATAAATATAGCAAGAGGAAAAGACTATTGTTTGAAGAATTGTTACGTAAGGCCCTGTGGCGCAACGGTAGCGCGTCTGACTCCAGATCAGAAGGCTGCGTGTTCGAATCACGTCGGGGTCATTAGAGTGCTGTTTTTTTTGTTTTTTTTTTCAGTTAAAAACATTTTCTTTTTAATGCTACATAGTTTATAACTCTTCAACGTTTTGAAAAACAGTTATATAGAAGTTGGAAAGAAATCAGAGAAGACAAAAAAATGGTTTGGTCGAAAGAATCGACCCGGTGCTTTATTTTAGATCCATTACTCATTTTATAGGTATGCTGTTACCGAACAGCAAAATAAGGGAGACGTAAACAAACCAACATCAGTTGTCAAGCGGACAAAATACCGTCAGACATTTTGCTTTACAAAACAAATGACAGTAGATCAAGACGAGAAATATCTCAAATAAATGAACTTATAATTGTATTAATTAATAGTTACATAAAGCAAATAACTAAGATTTAGAGCACTATTTCCATGGGGCCCTGTGGCGCAACGGTAGCGCGTCTGACTCCAGATCAGATGGTTGCGTGTTCGAATCACGTCGGGGTCAAACTAGCTTAGGTTTTTTTTTTTTTGCAGTGTCTCAATTTTTTAATAATAGTTTTTTAACGCTTCAATATAATGAAACAGAGTTACAGGCCAACAAGAAATTTATTTCAATGTAAGTTGGAAATAAAGCAATGAACACAGAAAGAAACGCTCCACCAATCCCTAGTAGGGTGCTGGGGTTACAGTCCTCAGCTACCTTCCCCATAGGGTCCGGTCAGAAGCAACCATCACTAGACGTCTCCATCGGATTTAGAAACGTGAACAACGGGCCATGGATATTATCCAGCCGTCTCCTTCTTGCCCTACATCGCCCGCCAGTTGTCACGGTTTCAAGAGGCCGTCTTGCGATTCTTTTCTGCAAAATTTTACTTATGTGCCTGTAGTACCGGAGTTGTGACCTTTTAAGACAGTGAAGTGGTGATCCGTGATAATATTGATGTTAGAGCGATAGCTCCAGTCAGGTGTCACTTTACTTGTTTTCTTAATCTTGTTGGTTGGAGATTTTTGGGCTCTACTACATTCTACGAAACTGTTAAATATGGGTACAAATCGATAGCTGATAAGATAGATCCTGTATAAGGTTTGTCTTATTTTACCAATGCCCTGAGGATGAAATGCACAGTTTACTTTGCTGAGAAGTGAATCTTTGAACACAAAGATTGGATTTCTTAACGATCTTCAATTGTTTCATATTACTTGAAATTAACTACATAACTCAAAAAGTAAAAGAAATGAAATTGAAGTGACCCCGACGTGATTCGAACACGCAGCCTTCTGATCTGGAGTCAGACGCGCTACCTTTGCGCCATAGGGCCATATGATTCTAAGACACTCTATCCAAAGCCTCTAACGACTTTACTTATCTGCTATCTCGTTATTGCTTATTTTCCTATCAATCCTGACCAAAGAAAATCTACCTGTGGTCATTTTCTCTTTCATGATTGCATAAAACTACATATTACAAGGCTTTTTACTCCCATTTAGGACGGCAGCGTATCACTGGAGGTAGGTTTGACTGTTGTTTGTAGCAAGTCGATTTACGATTCCGTCGTCACTGTTTGACACTCCTGTTTTTCTTATGATCCCCAAAGGGTGAAGCAAAACCTGAGACGAAATGGTAAGATTTAAAATTAGCATTAGTTAGCAATAAAGCTTGATTTAAAAGTTTAGAACGTAAATCCGTCCTGACGTTTCGTATTTACTTAAAAAAAGACAGAATATATACGAAACCAATACATTAACTTGTGATTTCATTATCTAAAAGTAAAAACAAAAGAGTATTGTTCGTTACATCGTGTTCATACGGCGCTGTGGCGCAACGGTAGCGCGTCTGACTCCAGATCAGAAGGCTGCGTGTTCGAATCACGTCGGCGTCAAATAGTTCATAGTTTCCAGTTTCGTTGCATTTTTTTTTACAGTAGTATAACTAATTTGAAATGATATGAAACGAAAGTTTAAGAAATCCAAATTTTATGTTCAGAGTATCACTTCCTCTCAAGATGTAATGTATTCTTCATTCTTACTAAATTGGGAAAATGAAACCAATCAGTTCTTTTATCTGCTCCCATATCTAACAGGTTCGTGCACTATCCCAAATCTCTACGCAACCACGAAGTTCTAAAGACGGGTGAAGCGACACCCGTTTGAAGCATATTACCCTTACATCAATATCATAAATCTATAACTCACTGTATTACTACAAACACAGTGTAATGCATAAATCTTATGTATACGACTTTCCCTCTATGTATACTGATGAAGGGGAATATTCTTTATGTTGCATGTCTCGTTTCTCTGTTTGTTCTTTTCGTTGTTCGAAAAAAAGTTCGTTTTCTGTCTTCGTCTTTATGCTTTCGTTTCTCATTGTGTTTAACGTTTTTTCTTTTTTGTGTTGTCCTGTACCCATATATGCATGTATATATACATATAGATGTAGGTATGTACATCGTGTATGCGTGTGTGTGAGAGGAGACAAATCAAATGTGTTCATATGATGTAGTGTTTTCCAAAAATGAGCGGCCATCATGGCATATTGCTTGTTTCGTTCATCCAAACTTCGCGGAGCCCATCCGTCTCCTACTTTCACCATCACCGATAAAATATTCTACTTTATTAATCGACCGCGCTAAGCTGAAAGACAAAGCTGACCTCGGCTGCATTTCAAATCATGACACAGCGTCACTACAAAATATTCTATCCAAACTCTAACGACTTTACTAATCCGCCATCGTGTTTAATTGCCTATCAATGTTCACTAACAAATTCCATCTGTGACCATCCCGTGGATAAAGATTGTGTAGTGTTAAAGTATATGATATTTTCTTTTCCTTTTGTATATCGTTGACGGATGTTCATTATGCAAATAACCTACACACGCAATGGCTTTATTTCCGTTCTTTATAATTCGTCAATTTCATTAGATAACTATTTTCAGTAATTACTAATCGATTGCCAGTCATTTAGTTAATCAACCATCACTTATTTCCATTGCCATTCGTGACCGATTGAATGAATGAAGGTCTTGGGGAAGGATACAGATGTGAATTAAAAGTAGTGTGTGTATTTAATATTAGCATAATGACCGGCCGGAAATACTGCAAAATCTGTTGCAATACACGATTTCACATCAAAAATCTAGCAAACCAAATACAAAAACGAAATATGAAATTCTCATTTCTCATTTAAGAGAACGAAATGTTATTTGACGGAGATGTGGCTCCTGTCGATTTATAATTTAGTTGTTATTTCATTCCTGGTCAATCCTCCTGCGTTTTATATGATCACCAAAGGGTGATGGAACATCTATGATGAAATAGGGAGATTTACAATTACATTTGGCTAATAGGAAGTCTTTATTTAAATGTTCGTGTGTATAGTCGTACTTGTACGCTGTGGCAGATTAGTGACGCAAATGACTTCCGTTTCAGACGGTTACTTCTTGGAATCATTTTCAGATACATAAGGGCCTTTTCTTACTATTAAATTTATCGAGAAAATGTGGTTTCAGAACCGAATTTGTAATCACAGAATGCCGTGAAATATCTACTTCACAAAACAAATGATTGCTGATCGAGACAGCAGACAATATGTGAAACCAATATCTTGTAATTACATAATCTAACAGCAAAGGCAAAAGACTATACGCGGTAGCGCGTCTGACTCCAGATCAGACGATTGCGTGTTCGAATCACGTCGGGGTCACAACAATTTTATCTCTTTTTATTTTTCGAGTAATGTTGTTTATTTCAAGTGACATGTAACAATTGAAGGACGTTAAGGAATTTAATCTTTATTTTCAAATTTTGACTTCTCACCAAAGTGAACAGTACACTTCATCGTCTGGTAATTAATGAAATCAGACGAATCTGATACTAGGTTATCGATCTGCATCCATATTTAACAATTTTGTAGCATGTAGTTGAGCCCAAAAATCTCTAACCAACAACGTGGTTATGAAAACAAGTGAAGTGTCCGTGATTAACATTGTGAGATATTCTATCCAAAGCCCCTAACGACTTTACTAATCTATTATCTTGTTATTGCTTAATCTACTATCAATTCCGACCAAAGAAAATCCAGCTGTGATCATCCTGTCTTTGAGGATTGCATAAAACTACGTTTTACAATGTCTTCATTCCTCATATAGGACGGTAGGATATCATTAGAGGGAGATTTGATTGTTGTTTGTAGCAGGTCGATATTCAATTCATTCGTTACCGTTTGACATTCCTGTCTTTTGTACGATCACGAAAGGGTGATGAAATATCTATGACGAAATGGTAGGAGTTAAAATTAACATTAGCTAGCAATAAGACTTTATTTAAAAGTTTATAATGTGAATCCGCCCAGGCGTTTGGGCTTCTGGCGCAATAGTACAGCGTCTAACGCCAGGTCAGGAGGCTGCTTTTCAAATTATGTCACTGTCAAAGAGTCATTTCTATATTTACTTTTGTTATTAAATTTACTAGTATAAATATATTTTTAGAGCCCAGCTCGACTGGAATTTATATAATGATTAAAAATCAAAAAGTCATATCATAAACAATTTTGTTGACCTAAATTTCGAAATGTCAAGAGGCGATTGTTAAGAGCGTTGAACATCGGGATTCTTTAGAATACGGACAAAACAAGCAACTGATGATCGAGACAGAAAATATGTTAAAAAATATATCAATTTGCATTAACAATATCTAAAAGTAAAAAGACAAAAGACTTGTTTCAGCCCTCTGGTTTACGTGGCCCTGTGGCGCAACGGTAGCGCGTCTGACTCCAGATCAGAAGGCTGCGTGTTCGAATCACGTCGGGGTCAAATT
>JARUKP010001086.1:0-10009 GCA_029874955.1 Octopus insularis
CACAAATAACCACAGATTACTATAACGACATGATATTGCACCCACCCTCCCCCCCCCCCGTAATACAATTAAACTAAGTGTTGCCAACGCAATTGAAATAATGTGTCAATTGACCACTTTATTCCGGTTGGTCTGCTTTGTGAAATTATATCCGCACATTTTCGAATTGGCAGCTCTCACTGTTGAATTTTTGAGGAATCATTTACTATATTAACGGTGAAAATATTTGAGTTTTCCATTAACGGTATTTTAGAAGAATGATGTATTTTTAGTCTGGTAAACAGATTTATCAAAGTGAACTACAAACATAGGCAAACACATAAAGAGACACACTTAAATATAAATATACGCAAAGACGCACTCAAACACAAACCAACATACAAACCCACACACTGATAACTAGAGACAATCACGCAGACGTACGCACGTGCACACACGCAGATACACTAACACAATGCACAAAAGCACTTACGAACAAACGAAATCACATTCGCACTTGCAAACATGCAGGCATCAACACACGAACATAAATGAACTCACACACACACACACACACACACACACGCGCATGTACACACACACACACACACACACACACACACACACACAATCAAATAAATTCAGAGATACACGAATAGATAAAAGCGCGCAAAACGCATGCAAATACAAACAAACATAAACACACATGAATACAGACACAGAAACACATGCAGACGCACAGGGTAGAAAGAAACACATTAACACGCACAAATGCATATAAACACATGTGCACACAAGCACACATGCACGCAAGCACACATGTGCGCACACATACACACACAGATACACGCACACACATAAAACGCAGGCATGCACAGGCACGTGCAAAAAGGCACATAATAAACTACACGCACAAGTATACATACAACAGCACATCCCGACACAGAAAGGTACACAAAAACTCAAATGCACACACAAATACATAGATAAACATAGACTTCGTTGAAATACGCCCAAAAGCGCATATACACACAAACACCTACTTACGTAGACTGATACATAAGTACATACGTTTATTCACAAATGCGTACGCAAACAAAATACATACAATATACACAATACACGCTTATTGTACCAAGCGAACATACACACAGCTGTAAACACTGATCTACATGTATATACCCAAACAAAGAAGATTCATTCACACATGCACGCATGAACGCACATCCACACATGCACACATACACGCACATGAACGTTATGTTATGTAAAAACACTGTTTTGCTCCGAAGTCCATTAAAGTTTTACAACATTTCCGCTTCCTTTCACATGATATATATCATACAATTTGATTTGCTAATTTGTTATGTTGTTTCTCTATTTTTCTTGTCTTCCTTCTATTAGCATGAGTTACATTTTCCGAAATAGTGTTTTAATATTAATGTACATTCAATTATATTGTATTCAATCACATAATATTTAATATCATTTGACATTGTCAATTTATTTTCTAATTTATCCTTCGTAACATTTCTTCTTACCATATTTGTATTTGAAGAAATAAACGTCGTTATGGCAGAAAGACGGCTATTTTGATTCAAAAGATTATTTACGGAAAACGATCTTTATTATTCTGGTTGGATTCTTTCTCTTACGTTTCAATCGTCTTTTAGTATATTTTTGATTGCTTAAGTCATTACTAAAGTATATGTGTATACCTTATAGGGGCATATATTCTGGATTGTTTACAAACTGAGTACCCATATTTAGATGCGGGTGTATACAGTGATGACGGCCTTATTGTTACCTGCAACCTGAATGGACATGAGTTCTGTAGGTTTAGGAAGAAGTTTATTGCATTCTTCCAGCGTATATACTTAGATATTACAGTTCATACGAACCATAGCGGTGTTACTTTTTTAGATATCTATTTAGATCTACAGTCTTCATCATAAACGTAATGAAATGTTATCTTATATTAGTAAGGGATCCAATCACCCGCTGTATATTTAAGATCATAGTTATACATATGTAAGCGAATATCCACCGTCGAATTGAGACGACTTTCGACAACATCTATATGTACTATAGTGCTGCATTTAAGAACAATGTTAGCAGTGAGAATAACCCTGCAATATCACACAGAACTATAACAAGAAAGGTTATGTGGTTCAACCCTTTATTTTGTATGAATTTAAGATTAATGTACCTAGAGAATTTTAAAGTCTTAGTAACTAGGCATTTTCTAAGGGACCATAAGTATGATAGAATTTTAAAAAGAAGAACCCTAAAGGGCTCTTCGCGTCATTCGGTACACAATATATGCAGGAACGGCAAACCCAATGGTATAAAGGTGGCTATAAGTGTAATTTCTGAGACTCTTGCGATTTCACTCTTAATATTAATTGCCTGAGCAAATGAGTCGGTTACAGAGTTAAGGTCCAGATAGATAATAGCCCGATATATAAAACTAATGCAAAAAACCCCAGAAAATAACTCCAAAACGAGATTTCATAAACGCAATTCATTTAAAGGACCGGAAAAAGGTCACCAAGTTTATTTAAACATATACAGCGATTAAAACAAAATGGTTCTTTCTTTTATTTGGTTCTTTTCTTTTAACAATGGTCTATATTGGAAAAAGTAAATCCATACAAACATGGATCTTGCGGTTATTTTATAAAAGGATTTTAGCCCGTATTACTTAAAGAAAAAATATTTTAAGATAAATCTGTATTGAATCGTGAATCTGAAATTTTCAGAGGATGTAAACATTCCTCAAAGTTTCTGATTTAGAAATGTTTGCCACTGAAAAATTAGCATTTCCATTATTTGCTATTTTTAGCATAACTTTGAAGAGAAAAGAATTCTTCTTTTTATAAGGATTTTAATCGGCCAAAATATATGTCTCACTTGCTTAAGATTTTATATTTTATATTATTTTAAGACTTACGTTCTATTATTTTTCATAGATTGAATTGACTGGACGGATATTTTACGTATATATATATATATATATATATACATATATACATGCATGCATACATACATGCATACATAAATGCATACATACATAAATGCATATATACATGCATACATACATGCATACATACATGCATGCATACATGCATACATTCATACGTGCATGCATACATGCAAACATACGTTCGCACAAACGTGCACACACAAACGTGCACACACAAACAGGAAACTTACTTATTTTGAAATTGAATTCCGTCCTTTTTTGTTTTTTGTTTCAATCGTTTTTTTCTCTGTGTATGCGTGTTCGTTGTTTAGTCTTTAACTCTTTCATATATGTTTACCCTGCTCTATCTATCCCTCTCTCTTTCTCTCTCTCTCCCCCTCTCTCTCAATCGCTCGTTCTTTATCTATCTTTCTCTTTTTATATTCTTTTATTCCTTATATTTTATGGGGCCACGACCATGCTGGGGCACTACCTTCAAGACTTTAGTGAATCATATTGATCTCAGAGTAAGAGAGCGGTGGCATAGCAAGGGATCTCAGTGAACAGGTATTATAACCAGGTATGATAACCAGAGAAAGTTTGTGCTACTTCACCACTGTACCCAGGGAAGGATGGAGAAGATTGATTCTGTCGGTCTCTTTTACTGAACAGCTAAGTTACAGGAATATAAGCGTACCAACACCGGTTGTCAAGCAGTCATGGGAGATACACTCACAAACACGCACACACAATGATATACTCACACATATATAAACATGCGTTCCCATGCCAGGAACCAGACCCGGGCCGCCTGGATGAAAACCAAGATATACGACGGGCGTTTCCGTCTACCAAATCCACTCACAAGGCTTGGGTTGGCCCGAGTGGAACTGAAACCAGAACCATGTGGTTAGGAATTAACTCCAATTTTGAAGATAGCAAGGAGTTCAACCAAGAATAGTTATCAGCTTCATTATATTGAACAAGTCGAGTGATTAGTGAGAAGTTCTAACACTGCATGGGGAAGCACAGTTTGAGGTTGCAAAGGAACTCCAACACTTCAACCCTTGCAAATATATGTCCAACAGCCTACTAGCAGTTTGCCACATCAACGGCTTTCCGAAGCAATATTACAACACTATGTCGAAAACTTCCCCATTAAAGTCACAGCTTTATGATGTTTTTCTCACATTTCGGTGGCCAGGTGCCAGGTGAAAGATCAAGTGACATAGTGATGCTGCAATTTATGTAGACATTTACATACATTCCCTCCTTACCATACACAGCTTAATACCTTTATTGATATTTGCCACTGATTCTATGTAAACAGAACTATCACATGATTGAAACCATAAACATAACAGATGTTATAACAACATGAAATTAATGTTCTGAAACTGATGTTTACCATATTTTACAGTTGGATACTCTTTCTAAAACTAACAACTCAACCATGAAATATCTACACTATCGATCTTACCTAATAATCAAGCACAAAACTCTCAGACTCACAAAAATACAATAATACTAATTGTCATACAAAGCTCAAAATTATGTACTAGTTTCTCAACAATTTCCAATATAAGTTAAGCAAACTCCAAACATTGTTTTACCTGCTCCAGACACACACACACACACACACACACACACACAGACTGGCCAGCAAAACGTATACAATACACCTTACAGTAATAATGCTGCTTCGCTAACAGCTAGATATTGTGTGCACCCAGACCAGATGGAGATATTGTTTAACTGGAGCACAAAACATATTTGTTGCTTATAATTCTTTATGTAGCTACAGCCATGACATACTTCTGCTTGACTGGAATTGACGAAAGTTATATGATAGCAAAAGTTATATATTTTTAAAAACTGTCAATGCATCTGTCAATGCATCCATGTGGAAGAGATAAATACTAGCTACATAGAATAGTACCAATACAGGTTGTATTGAAAATGTTAATATAGTAAACTTCAACGTTTTTTTTCTTAAGTATTAAATGAAATACTTAGCTCCTCAACAGCAAGAAACCTGCCCTGCTCTGGCCCCTTCTTTCACACCTTTACTTATCTTTTACACCTCATCTTCTAATGTAACATTTCCTTCACAGAGTTCATACATATTCTTGTAAACTGCATGGTGGCCTCAACAGTAGTGATCACATGAAAAAAGCCCTCAGTACAAGGTGTAAAGTGGCTGGTTTTAAGAAGGGCATCATGTGTTGTAGAAACTATGTCAAAGCAACAGAGTACAACAGAGCACAATGCAGTCCTTGGATGAATCAAATCCTGTCAAACCATCCACACCATCCTCATCATCAATTAACGTCTGTTTCCTATACTGGCATGAATTGGATGGTTTGGCAGGAGCTGGCCACCCAAAGTACTGCCCAGGCTCCATTTATCTGTTTTGGCATGATTTCTATGGTTGGATACCCTTCTAAATGCCAAACACTATACAGAGTGCATTGGGTGCTTTTTATGTAGCACCAGCACAAGTGTTTTATACATGGTGCTGGCATGGGTGCTTTATATATAGCACTGGCTTACGAGGTTTTTACATGGCACTCAATGGGTACTTTTCCACATGACACCAGCGCAAGTGCTTCTTATGTGGTACAGACGCAGGTGCTGAAGAATGATGACAAGTTCATAAAATGAGAAATGAATGGAATAGTGTAGAAGAGATTACAAAACAGTTTGAATAAATGCCCTACTTCAATAATATAATGGAGATGATGTACTATATGATCAAAATTGTTCAGTGTAGATATGTTTCTCATTGTAGAACGATACCAAAACTACAAAGACTAAGATATATTAACTTAAATTCAGAAAACAAAATAATTTATGGGAATAAAAGAAATTGTAACAGCAGCCAATTATGACAGGAAATCTTTAAATCTTTAATTTCATTTCATTTCATTTTTTTTTTTTTAATTAAACAAGAGCTTTGTTTCTCCACTGCACAACTATCATAACAAAAGATTACCGTAGAATAAAGATTGCTTAATTATACAATGAGATCAAAACAACTGTGCAAAATTCATATCAATAATTCAGGCAAACTTAGAACAAAGAATAATTATCCTAAAATTCATTCCTTTTGGTTCACAAATGATGAATATCCTCAAAATATAAATGTAAAAGAGAATTGACTTTCATTCCAGCCAACTACTTCTTTCAAGTCATTATGTAACTCTTTATTTTTTAAGATAGTGATGCAAATTAAGATATTTGCATAAAATGTTGGAGCAACTACTTTAGATAAACACTAATCTTAATAATTACTTTCAAAAGTGATAAATGATCAGAAAACACGATCAAAGAAAATCATTATAATTGATGAGCATTACTAATAGGAAAAGAGAATTTATAAATCCAAACATTTTTACCTTTTTATTATTTTTTTTTTCCTTCTACTTTGTCAGTGTTCCATTAAAACTACAACTTTATTGTATCTGCCCCATATTTTTGGTAGCCAGGTGCAAGATCAGATATAGAAGTGACGTCATAATGCTGTATTAATGCAAACATTTACATATATTGGTTGCTCACCACAAAGTTTAACATCGCTATTAGTAGTTGTCGTTGGTTCTATGAAAACAAGTCTATAATATGATTACAATTGTAAACATATCAGATGCCACAGCAATGTGAAACTGATATTTATTATATTTAACACTATCATGCCTTTCCTAAAACTAATTCTTCATATGCAAAGTAGATATTTTTTTAAGCTAAGCTGACTGACTGGAGAAACAAGAGTATCATTTGCAAAGTTTGAACTCACTATGTCTTGCTGCCCAAATAGTTGCCACGCCCACCAGGCAAGCAGTGTTGAAAGCATTATCTATGATATCTCAACTGAATACATCTTCTATTGTCATTATCAGCAAGTCAGTCATTGCTATTTTTCATTATCTATTTTACAGGGTTTGTGAAATGAAAACGTCAAATAAATATATCTTGCATCAGTGAAAACCATTCAACAAAACAAAATATGAAATGAAAACAATAAATCATTGAATGGGAATCTTGCAAGAGATCTCATCCTAAAACTATGCATTTGTCATAAATATTATCTTTATCCAAGTCTGAAAACATTTTCTTATCAATAAATGCAAAGACAAGAGATGAAGAAGATGAAGAAGAGATGAAAGTAGGTAAGAAATATTTCCAAGTGAATTTTTCTACAGCTGAAATTCTAAAAATTTTTTTCTTTATATACAATGATGATGATGATAATAATATATCTAGTTATCGATTTATTCAAGGAGAGTGAGGAGTGGAGTTACTGGTCAGTTGGATTTGGCTCTGGTTCATATTTTATCCCTCACTGTGGGATAAAATAGGTTAAATTAACACCAGCAGAATTTGATCACAGAAAGTTTATGGTCAAAACTGTAGGTCAATTAACAGGATGTTCTACCATTTCTATCAAACAGACAATTGTCCTTTAAATGCTTGAGTGTGTAAAATTACCTTGAAGAGGCTTTGTTGTAGTATATTTTCACTAATTTAATCTTCATAGTGTTACTGAAAGAAGTCGAATATATAGGCAGGGATTTCTTAGCAGCATTGTAGGTCCCTGACCAAATCAATTCCTCAAGCCCTATAGTATTTTCTTATTGACAGCAAGCTACAGCATAGATTAGAAATGGACCCCTGACTCATGAAGCTCAGGGCAAATCAATGCACTATGCCCTATAATATTTATGTATTGACAACAAGTTGCAACATGTGTAGATCATAATTTCAGCCCCTTGACCTGTGAGGCCCCTGCACAACTGCCCAGTGCACCCATGCCTTAAGACAATACTGTATATAGATGTGTGTAAGGTGAAGATGCATGGCTTAGTAGTTAGGGGTATTCAGATCACAATCATAAGGTCATGAGTTCAATTCCTGATGATACGTTGTGTCCTTGAGCAAGACACTTTATTTTACATTGCTCCAGTTCACTCAGCTGGCAAAAATGAGTTGTACCTGTATTTCAGAGGACTGACCTTATTACATTCTGAGTCATGCTGAATCTCCCTGAGAACTACGTAAACAGTACATGTGTTTGTGGAGTGCTTAGCCACTTGCATGTTAATTTCACTAGCAGGCTGTTCCATTGAGCAGATCAACTGGAATCTGCATCATCATAACCGACGGAGTGCCAAAATATAGATGGTGAAATGACAGGATCAAACGAGCATTAGACAGAATTCTTTGTAGTATTTATTCTGACACTAAAGGTCATAGACACTACCCTCTTTGCCCGACTAAGTCATAAAAACAATATACCTTATTATACAGCTTCTTTAATCTTTCAAACTACTAATCCATTCAGCTCATCTTTAGCTAAACTTTGGTGACCCTAAGTTTAAGTGTAGCAAGCTGAATTGAAAATATCTGCTTGTACAAGTCATTCACAAGAACTACTTTTAAATCAGTCGTATGCTGTCTTCTGACTTTTTATTCTAAGGACATTCTGTCATGACATTGAGGAACAAAGGTCTTCTTAAAGCAGGTGTTTGTGTTTCTTGATGCTCATTATCATTATGAAGTAGAACCAATTATTTTCTAACTTAAATAGACAGCCATCAAACGAACAAAGTGAGTGTTTTTACCAAAGTTTACAGCCTCTTGGCCAAATTTTTAATTAACTAATCAATCAGTCAAGCTTATGTCATAAACTGGTTACTTAAACACATTTGCTATACATAACAATTGAAAGAAATTAGATTCTGCGTGTTTGTGTGTGTGTGCGGGGGGAAATCTATGTGCATACGTTTATTTGCATGCATGTATAGTGAGAGTATAAATATGAATATATTAATGTCACAGAGAAATGGTAAATTCCTATCAAGCTGACAATGTGAAAAAGGCTGAATTCTGTTTTAGTTATTCTCCGTAGAGCTTCTGCAAGTCTATTTCTCTAACATAGTAGTAGCAGCAGTAGTAGTAGTAGTGATAAAATGGTGGCACAAAGCCAGTAATTTTAGAGGTGGGGGTAAGTCAATCACATCAATCCCAGTGCTCAAATGATACTTATTTTATTGGCCCTAAAAAAATGAAAGCCAAAGCTGACCTCAGCAAAATTTGAACTCAGGATGTAAAGATGGCAGAAATACTGCTAAATATTTTGTCCAATACAGTAATGATTCTGCCAGCTTGCCATCCAAAAGACAACAGCAACAACAACAACAATGATTTCAAATTTTGGTACAAGATCAGCAGTTACATCGGCCCCAGTACACAACAGGTACTTATTTTAATCGATCCTGAAAGGATGAAAGGCAAAGTTGACCTCAGCAGAATTTGAACTTAGAACATAAAGACAGATGAAATGCTGCTAAGCATTTTGCCTGGCATGCTAACAATTCTGCCTGCTCTCAACCTTAATGATAATAATAATAATAATAATAATAATAATAATAATAATAATAATAATAATAATAAAAATAATAATCCATTCTACTAAAAGGACACAAGGGCCTAAAATTTGGGGGAGAGGAGCTAGTCGATTGTATCAGCCCCAGTATTTGACTGGTACTCATTTCATCTTCCCTAAAAGGAGGAAAGGCATAGTCGACCTTGGCAGAATTTGAACTCACAACATAAGGACCGACAAAATGCTGCTAAGCATTTTGCCCAGCATGCTAGCAATTCTGCCAGTTCACCACCTTTTTACAACAACAATAACAACAATACCAGGGCCGAACACAAAACATAGAGGGCGATACACAAATGAAGGACAGTGAGGTTAAACATGTAAGCAGCAAGCAAACATAATGGTTAAAAAAAGAGATTAAATCAACAATATGCTTCTCCAATAGGGGAGAGTTCCACCATAAGGTGACCAAAGAGACATCATGCACTTTGGAATCCTTAACACCAAATGCTCCTCAGGAAGGCACCCTCTCCTCTTCCTTTCATCCGGCCTACAGGCGCACACTTAAAGTAGGCTCATTTATGTGGGCCATTATTGTCACATTCACCCATTTTTCAATGAACTGCCTGGGTGACAGTACCTTCCTCTCCAGCCTCACTTTCCTGTTCCTGTCTTATGTT
>JARUKP010001087.1:0-10009 GCA_029874955.1 Octopus insularis
GGTGTTCAGCATAAGCCCACATTTCAGATATCTCTGGACACTGGACAATAGCGTGAGGGACGGTTTCCCTGTCTCCCCCGCATCTTGGACAGGTTGGAGACTAACGCTTACCATGTCTTGCGAGCTTATCCCAAACGGGCAAGGCACCTCTGTAACATTGCCAGGTCAAGGACGTTTGGAAGTTGTCCAACGTTCTCAACCCGAATGTACGATGGAACAGGCTGCCCAGCTGAATATACTCGAGACCTAGAGTCACCCCCAGGCCATTGTCACAATCAGATTCTACCAACCCACTATATAAAATTCGTGTCGAGCCCCCACCGTTGCCCGAGCACCGGAATAGCAGGAAGGCTTTACGGCACGCTTTGTGCCATTCATTCGACCTCAGTCTACGAGAACACCAGGCTTCCTATTCGCAAAATCTTTTGAACTCGGGGAACAATTGTCTGGCCAGCGGGGACCACACCCGTTCACCGTCCAGGAAAATCCAGAGATGTCTCAACCTCAACGCATGCCTGCGCATCATTAACCATGGCATCTCTAAACCTCACTTTAACGGCTTTTGACAACAGACACAGCGTTTCACAAGTGGCGACCTGCCCTTCCACAAAAAGCGAAAGAGCTGTCTCTTCAACCTGATCAACCACGAATCCGGACAGGGCACGACGATCAAGCGGTAGGTAATGACCGATGCGTTGAACAAATTGACCGCCTCCGCCCTCCCTTTCAGGGGTAGCCACCGCCAAGACCAGGTCTTGACTACTGCAGCCAATCTGCTCGAAACCTCCGTCCAGTTCTTCTCTATCTGGAGGCCTGGTCCAAACCAGACTCCCAGCAACTTAACCGGTCCCTCCGTCCAGCGCCCAATAACGCTGTCTGAAGGCATCGACTTGCCAACCCAGGTGCCGAGCAGCAAGCCGACCGACTTTTCCCGGTTAATCTTTGCTCCTGCCACCTCCTCGTAAGCCTCAATAGTCTTACCCACTTCACATAGACGCGCTACTGAGGTTACGCTGATAGTGATATCATCCGCGTAAGCCGTAACAAACGTGCGCGCGCAAGCTATTGATCTAATACCTAGCTGTTCTGCACGCACCCCGTAAATTATTATCAAATTGGTGGACATCAATTGGTTGATTTCTAAAAAACAAAGGCCTGTACTCTTATTAGAATAATCGGTCCGGAATAGCTTTGACTGAATAAAGTCGAAACACCGTGTCTCTCGAAGTTCTCTCTTGCTAGTGGATCGTTTATCAACATACATCGTTTAAAGAGGGGTGTTGTTCTCCGGCGGCGAAAAATAAGACCGATCTAATGGATACGTTATTAAATGGTAGGTAAATCTTGTAAGAAAGCAACTGAATTTCTTCGAGCCATGCATTATAACAATAATATGCGCACGCACGCACACATACAATGTGGTCTATAACACACACACACAAAAAAAAAAAACGGACTGTCACGTCTGGAATTACATAAATCAACATAAATCTACTTTAGTATGGCTAATGTCAGGATAAACAACAGCTGTATTAGTGTCGAAATTGTGATGATGGTTAGTCGATAATTGACGAGAGAATTAGCATATCTGTGTCCATTGCTTGTGCATTGTTTTCTATATATATATATATATATATATATATATATATATATATATTATATATATATATATATATATATTTTATTTTGTCGTCCTTCTCTTTCACATTTCTACTATTATACATAACATTCTGGTTATACAGCGCGTGTGTGAGGGAGCGAAAGTAAACAGGAGAAAAGAAAGCGGCTATAAAACAGAGGTGTGAGAGAAATGAGGAAAATTAGCAGCAGAAATAAAGATAATGAGTGGTATTAGAATATCTATTCTCATAGAGAGTAGCATAAAATCTAATATTAATAGGCTACTTGTGAGGGAGAGAATAAGGGAGAATAAACAGATTGACTATTGAGGAATAAAGAAAGTGAGGTTAACACCAGTTTACCTTCAGATAAAATAAGTACCATTGCTCATTGATGAGTAGAATGTTCTATAATTAATGGAATTGCTAAAGGCACCGAACTGGCAGAATCGTTACCGTGGTGGATACAAAGCTCAGCGACCATTCTTCTAACTTTACTTGCAAAATTCAAATGCTGCCGAGGTCGATTTTACCTTTCATCCTTTCAGGGCTAATAAAATAAGTACCAGTTGAATACTGGGGTTGGTGTAATCGACTACCCTCTCCTCTAAAATCACTGGCCTAGTACCGAAATTTGAAACCATAACTAATGGGATTACTACAGTGTATATAAATAATGCATATAATTTCAGTTTGTAGTATTGAATTCGAGCCTTCCCATATGTAAATCACAAACAGAATTAAGATTCCAGGAAAACCAGTGGTACTCTGTGTCAGCAAAAGTCAATTAGTAACGTTCGCATGTCGTGCAGGAAGGTTTCAGATAGCTCCTATTCGAACGGCAACCAAATTTGCGAACGTTATCTCAAAACCAGTTAACACCTTCAAATCTAAGTTAAACTTAATCCTACTTTGACAGATTGTGAGAAAGATATTTAACAAAAATTTAATATATAAAACAAATATATACAGATTTAAATTAATATTTATGCGAAAGATTAAAAACGGCTATAAATATTTAAATATTTTAAGAATGATTAACGATATAATCGTTGGTGACAGGAGATTCTTTAAACGACATGCAGTAAGAATGCATAAATTCAATGAGAATAAGTTAGATGATAAAAAGTTCTCTCTTGGTGTTTCAGCGTTGTCATTCGAATACAGAACAAAACATATTTAATAATAAAGCTCTGCAAATCTGAGTGAAATAATGTCCCTGTGGTGTTGTTAATGATGATGGTGGTGATAATATAGGCGATAGTGGTAGAATTAGAGAAACACAGCAACAGTTTAACTCATGCCAGCCGTTATTGAATACATCTGTAACGAAGGGTGCCGAAATAGTGCCAAGCTCATCATTTTTTCTTTCAGTAGTAATGTACCTAAGAATACACTGTCAAATGAGGTGTTCTTTTTCGAAAAAAAAAAGAAAGAAATGCAAAATGTGCTACAAAGGAGATGTAAATGTTTATAGTAAGTAAATCGATTACACAGAAATTCCATTCATGGTTTGTGCAGGTGGAAGAGTCTGCAACATATTTACGCCATCCAAAAGGTACTCAGTAAATTGCTTATTCTTTCACTGGCAATTCGAAAATCATATATCTGAAACTTTGTCAACAAACTGGATGGGGCTTCCAGACATCTAAGCATGATTTTAATGAAAACTGCTTTTACGTGCTTTCAAGAGAGACAGAAACTCATCAACGTTAAGGAATTTCTGATGAAGAAGAGGAAACCTAGTTTTGGGGATGCAGTTTTGGTAATGTAGAATCACAAATTAAGAGACCTTGCACTTGTGGTGATCGGGTATATTTATTCTATAAGTCACAGTAGGAAAATGTAGTATTTCTTTTGTATGTGTAGTGATTACATCTTGATGGGGAAGATATAGTTGTTCATGGAAGCAGTGTAATTCTGGCTAGAAATGTTTAGGTAGCATGAAGATGACAAATGCGTGTGGAAGGTAAAGGGAAAGTTTAAAAGGAAATATTTCAACTGAAGCATTAGTTTAGCGTGTCAAGTCCTACAGAAATTGTTGCTTCATATCCGGCAACTCCAGCATAGAATAAAATTCAGAATCTACTTGCCGTTCCATCAACTAGAAATAGCTCGATCTTTTTTTATATCATACTTTACAATTTTAAAAATGTGTTAGATAATATTGTCCTAGATATGCTAAGCCTAAAAGGGTTGTATGGTCGTGTTTGAAAGGTCTTTAATGACTAGTCTGTTGTCAGAGCTCACTTGGGGTTAAAAGAGAACAAAATTCTACGTAAGACATTTAGTATACTCCTGATTTAATATGTGTCTGTGTGTTCTGTGGAATATAAATCAAGAACTACACTTCTCCAGTCTCGATAGCACTAACATAGCTCGGATTTCAAATTGACTACATAGTTTCGGTCTTAAGAGTTCGCTGAGAAAAAAAAAAAGCTTATAGCCATATAGGAATGTATCTTAAATTTTATAAGATCAACTAATTTATGTTACAATGACATATGTTAATGAATTACGGTTCTTCATTTTCCGAGTTCAAATCCCACCGAAGTCGATTTTGCTTTTTATCCCTCTAGCGTCAATAAAATCATGTGCCAGCCAAGTACTGGGCTTGATTTAATCGACAAAACTTTCGCACAAATTCTAGGCTTTGTTTCTGTTAGAAACAATTTTACTCTTATTAATTTTTCTTTCCTGATCTACCGTTTTCTGCTGATATGTAAACTGTATTATGTATAACATACAAGGACGTACCTCCTGAGTTGACAAGTTAGGGTGTTACATTTCTATATTTAAGAGATGAGGAATTATGTACATTATTGAGTCACTACTTCGGAGAGAATATAAATCGAGTAGGCAGTAGAAATGGAGGAAAAACTAGATTCGGTGACTGGGTGAGAAAGAATCCTAGTAGTACAATGAGACGTTCGTAATATTTATGGAGTAATTAAAAGGTAAGGCTGGGTGGGAGAAAGAAGGAGAGCTAAACACACATGCAACAAGACAAAAATTGAGAGTAAGAGAGGGAGAGAGGTATGCAAGGTCTGTGCTTGTGATATGAATAAGCATATGGCCGCAGACAGAAAGTGATCCATGGATCCACGTATATTTGATATTCATTTATGAGATACGTTGATAAAATGATGACAATGAAAATGACTACAGGATTTTAAAATGCATCAAAACTTAAACACTGTTTGTCAACATTCACAATCATATATATTGACACACACATAATCACACATCCCCACATACATATTACACACGCACGTATAGTAATTCAATTGGCAGCCGAGAAGGATATCAGAAATATAACAATGGGAGAAGCAATGTACATAGACGTAGGTAATCTTCCTCAGAGTTAATGTAGCGACTCGTTTTCGATTCCTGGATTAAACCTGCACACTTGAATTACTCTCCTACTGTCCCTGGAAAAATATGGTTCAAAACATCCAACTTCTTGTCTTTTATTTCTCAGAAAGATTGCAGCTAATTAAGAGTTAGTTATCGAATGCAAATAAACAAGTGTAAAAGGAAATATGTAATGAAGCACGGTCTTGTTGGTAAACACTGCTATTTCGATTCCTGTCGGCTACCTTTCAAAAAAGTCGAAAGAGTACATCATAGCAAATGAGAAATTTCAACAGATTTAATCAGAAAGAAAGGTATTAAATAAGAAATGATTCACCTGAGAATCGAAACAGTATCATGTCACGAGAACCAGAAACTCACTAACACTATACCGTGTACATATCAAGTAACTTACGTATACCTGTATAAAGGTATTTAGTGTGATAGGAAAAGGCATCAACTATAGAAATTAAATTTATTATTTGACATTTCTATACAATTAGATTTCGATGTCAGATTTACTGAAGTTAATGTAACATATACCATAGTCATTAGGAGAAACTTAACAGGTTTATGTTAAGTTTCCTTTCTAGACTATAAAGTTGTCTCATGAGTAACTGAGTTTTTGATCAATAAAACTCTTTTAGATTCTGATAACGCTAAATAATATCATTATTAGCTTCCCCTTTTAAATAAACAATACCGCTATTAGAATATCGGGGAAGGTGATGGATAGATAGAATTGTTACAATGACGAACAAAATGCTTTGCAGAATTTAGTTACGACCCTACATTTTAAGTTCAAATTCTTCTGAAGTTCTTTTCATTCTTCTGTGGACAATAAATTTTTTTTTTAAATACCAGCTGAGTACCGAAAGTTTAACATTATTATTACAATTCCGCGTATGATGCAGAAATATTAGCAGAAGAGTACCGAGGAGGGATGCATTTCAATATTCAGTTTTAACCTTCTGTTTTACGAGATTTGTAATCCTTCAGATGCTGGCATTTAATAGATTACTCTACTTTGTCTATCTGTTATGGTAAAGAAATCAGATACCAGTTGCAGTCGCACTTGAGTGTTAAACTGAGATAGAATAGTGTACTATCCGGAGGAAATTTATGCACATTATTTCTATAGCTTGATATCAAACTTAAGAACCACAAGTTCCCTGAAATTTAAGAGATATGTTACCGAGGTGATCCAATTAGATTGTTTCTTTCAACAAATGCAATTTCTTCCATTAGCAAACTGTGCCAAATGCACGAAATTGTCAACATACCACCATAGAATAATATGTAATGTGTAGCAGAGTCGAGCTTCCCATCGAATTTCGATATCTGTTTAAAGTCAATTCACATCGTTTAAACTGCTAATGTTCCTAAGAAAGGTATAAACGTCATATATTCTTTTTCCTTTATCCTAAAAATGCCTAACCTTAACAAAAACCATTATTGGAAATTAAAATACGTGAAAGTAATTATAGGAAATGTGACACGTTCAAAGGAAATAATTGTTTTCTCGGTGATAATTAGATAACTATAAAATAAATGTAACATACTTTATAATATATTAATGAACTCAGATTTCTAAAAACAAACAAACACACGCGCATACAAATAGCGTTATTAACAATATTAAATCTGAGGTTTTGTAAAAATCAATAAATTTATTAATTACTGATCGAAAGTGCGTGTGTACTTCCCTTGATATGTTTTTGAATGGTTTCAGTGGGTTTTTTTATGAATGAGAGGATGTCTGTAAATAGCTAATTAAACGGTGAATTGTAGAGGAAAAACAAAAAACAATAATTGTAACCATTCTATACAAAAATCGCGATAGGTTTAACCAAAACATTTTTCGAAAATGTCGTCAACTGGGAAAACAATTCAATCCACAGAGAACTGTTGTGTTCCTTTCAGTTGTATATAGTACTAAGTAGTAAATTTAAAACGGAGGTCCAGTCAACATGGGAGACTGTGTAATCGCTCGACCTGACAAGAAAGCAGCCAAATTTCCCACCTGACGGAAAGAAAATATGATATGGCAATGGTTGGAATCCTAGATCTACTCACAGATCTACTCTATCATAGTTGGAATAAGGATGACAAACAGTATTTCGTTTCTGTATTTGGTTTGCAAGATTCGTAATGTGAACTCGTGTGTTGAAAACAAATTTTCTTGTATCTTCGGAAGTTTATTGATGAAGTTGCGAATGGTGATGAAGGGACTTTGACAACAACCGATTGATTGATTGACCGAGGGATTAAGTAAGTAACCGATTAATTACTTAGATAAGCCAACCAACCATCTGACTAATAAAGAAATGAAACTGAATCCGTGCGTGTGTTTATTTTAGACATAATTCCCACCGCCCAATACAACAATAATATTATTCATGGCTAGCAACTAACAAAAATGCCAGATTTATCGAGGTAAAATTTTAGTGACGTAAATAACACGAAATTACTACAAGCAAGTATAAAAAAAGTAGGTCACCGGAAACTGCTTTAATAATGACTTTAAAAATGTAAATAACCAATACTGTTTTCTTCCGACTGAGACGAAAATCTCTGTATCCTTTAGAGGAAAAGTTAATGCTGTGATGTTCATCGTTTTCTCTGAGATATTTAATAGAATAGGAGAGATGGCTTCAACCGAGAAGCCACGTTGCAGCTTTTTCTCACTGGGAACGAGTGTCTGGAAGAAGTTAAATCACTCCGTCTTCGAACCAAATAGCATGTGTGTATGTGTGAACGTGAATATGTATGTATATATGTTTATGCGTGTGTGTACGTGTGTTTACATTACATAAAAAAAAACTCGCGTCTAAAACTAACTTAAGCTTAACTAGATTTATAGCAAACAGTATCGACCAGGCTTTAGCTATACAATATTATGACTCAGCTACTGTGACACAGAATATTCAGCAGCAAATCTATCTCTGAACTCGATAAAATATAAATATTTTGTTCATTCACACAACTAATGTTATTCCCGTGTACTGATGTAAAATAATCATCCGCTTCAATCATCAAATATATTTCATAACCTTGTAATACAAACAGCAGAAATACTCAAGCACTGCTCACATCAAAAAATCACTTCTGCACCACACAGCTTCTAAAAATGATCGGTACTCAGCTACAACCCTTACAGTCGCACTAAATGCTGGGCCTCACTACCACTAAGGAGCTATACTGGCAAAAGCACATCCTTAGCATAGTCAGGGCCTCATCCCAATGATTAGGGTCAGATTAGGGTCAAATTAGGCTCTTTAGTGTCAGAAGATATTTCAGTTTTCAATAGCTGCTGAGACTTTAGAATGCCTACATGAACCTCACAATAAAGTACTGCTCCTACATCAGGGAGAGTGCAGCTGCGCTGCACTTGAAAATTATCGACTGCATCCAGAGAAGGGCCACTCGACCAACTGATATTCCATCACTAACGGAACACTCCAGCTTCAGACCTAGTCCCTTCTCTCTGTCTTCTCTATCGCTACTACATCGACTTCTCCTCGGAGGAGGAGGCTGATTTAAGGTAGCGTGAGTAGTTGACATACTATTAGTTTCTCAACCTCTTTGCGCCATTCGTGTGTCCAACCACTTTTTACTTTTACTAACCACTATGGCCTATCTTTCATCGCCAAAATATCGGCCCTCTGGAACCTTCTCACCGATCACATCTTTCCTGCAAGTTGACAAATAACAGCTTAAACGCAACACAACGGCAACAATATCACTAAGTGTTGGAGGGGCTTACATATGTCATGGGCTCCTCCCCTTCCTCCAGATTCAGCATGTAAAAATAAAATGTGGAATAAAGTGAACGTCAGAACTTGCTTTAACAAGCTTAGAGAACCTAGGGATTTAATCCCATAAATGGTTGGTATTCATAATATTTTAAGTCTAGCAATGAAGGACTGAATAATAATTCTTTCTAATTTAAGTTTAGGAAGATGGAGTTAGTCAATTAAATCGACCCTAGGTTTTGACTGGTATTGTATTCTGTGAACTCCGAAGAGGTGAGATGCAAAGTTGACCTCGGCAAGAATTTGAAAGCTTTTCTAGTTTATAAAGGTAATTTTCCCTCAAACTACAAATTCTTAATTACCAAAAAGTTAATCTACACATACACTAATCTCAGTTATAACCGTTTCAAAATTGGCACAAGGCAAGAAATTTTGGTGGAGAGGGATAAGTCGATTACATCGATCTCAGTGTTCAACTGGTACTTATTTTATCGACTCCAAAAAGATGAAAGGCAAAGTCAGCCTCGACGGAATTTGAACTCAGAATGAAAAGACGGACGAAATGCTGCTAAACATTTTGTCTGGCATGCTAACAATTCTGTCACTTCGCCGCCTTACAGTTGGTTATATTAATATCGGTTACATTAATATAAGAACTTCAACATCTACTCTTCTCCCATCGTCCTGCTTTAAAAAGCGTACAGACGATAGGTAAGTATTCGATCACAGTCATACACAATGCTGGCATTTTTAATTTAGTGAACATTAAAATAGTAATTTGAAATAGTTATGTGTTGAGGAAAAAAACAAACAATTATTAATATCATTTTAATTATTGCAACAAGTATGCAAGGCGATTCTGGAAATAGTGATTTAAAACTGCCTCGGCTCAATGAAGCATATATTTCACCGTACTTGCTGAAGTAGAGATAATAAAAATGATAGTAGTAGCCTTGGGATTTGCGCGCTTTGCAGTAATTCGCAAATGATTAAGAGAACACTTAAAGCTTTCAAAATTGTTCAAGCCGTATTCGAAATTATTCAATGATTAACTCACATGATCCTTTTCGACACAGACCCGCGCGTGAATGTATTGTCAAAAAATTACTAGATAAAGTTGCAAAATTTAAAGAAACATTTTCTTAAAAGTTGTTAACTATTTAAAAAGAAAAACTTAGTGAAAAATAGAATGACACGAATCTTTTGGAATGAAGCTTACATATTGTTGTGTTTATACAATACGTAAACTTCTGTTTTTCAAAAAGTTTTTAAATAGTTAAT
>JARUKP010001088.1:0-10007 GCA_029874955.1 Octopus insularis
ATTATATTTTACTTTGTTAAAATCTTTCATTCATTATATGAAAAAAATATTAAACTTAGTTTTTTGTTTAAGCAACAGGATTTCTTAACCAGTTCAAAACGAAACTATCCATACAACTAAGACTGTAAAATCAAACATTTAAAAGATTCTATATTATGATGTTTACCTGAAGACTGATTCCAGTAATAACATCCAAAGGATCAATAACATTGCCAAGAGATTTGCTCATTTTACGTCCATGAGCATCACGAACCATAGCATGAAGGTACACCTGGAAGAACAACAAGAAAAATTAAACTAATGAATGGACTATGGTTTATGTTGGTTAAATTTTCTTTTGTTTTCAATAAGTTAGTCTAGGAAGAAAGGGTACCAACCCATGACTCTCACAATCTCTTTTAAACTGATAAGATCAATGCAGCTGATGCTCCAGTCAAATATCTTTACCTCACTGTCTGCAGAAAATACACGAGCAGGAAGGGAAACAAGGGTCTGGTTTGAATGCTCAGAACAGAGGAAAATCTGTTAAAGGCATCCAAAATCCAGGAGGTAGTGCTTTATATTGGGCAGTATGTCAGAGTTACAACAGCCTGATTTCAGCTGCTAAAGCTGAAATCAATTAAAAGCATCTTTTTCAGGTAGTATGCCGTGTGGTCAAAGAAGTTCACTTCCCAACCATGTACCTTCAGATTCAGTCCCACTGCATGGCACTTCAGATAAGTGTTTTCTACTATAACCCTGGGTTAACCAAAGCCTTGAGTGAATTTAATACACAGAAAACGAAAGCTTTGTGTGTGCATGTGTGAGAGAGAGAGAGAGAGAGAGAGAGAGAGAGAGAGAGAGAGAGATTGGATAGTGTGCAATGTCAGTGAGTGTTTGTGTTTCTTTGTTTTGGCATTGCACAATAGCTGCTTATTTCCAGTCTTCCATAAAAATATCCCAGGCTATGAGGAAATATCACCTTGCTTGGAAACAGCTGGGGGATAGCACTGAGAAGGGCATCTGGTTATAGAAAATCTACCACACTAAATTCTGTTTGACCCATGTAAGTATGGAAAATTGGACATTACAATGATGATGACATCTATCTATAAACGGAATCTATAACTGTTTTAGTTGAATTGAATTATGTTCTCATAGAAAACCTAAAATAGGACATATAAAATAGATTCCACTCATTTACAGACTAACCCATAACTTGGTGTAACAGAAACAATGCCCCAAAACCCACTCACTAAAAAAAAATCAAACTAATAAATATTGATTTCTATTGTTGGCACAATGACCCAAATTTTATGTGGAGAGATATGGTGGGTCACTAACCCAGGAATGTAACTAAATATCACAGGGAATTTAGTCTGGTATTTAACCCTTCGAAGTACTAATATGACAAAAATCAAAACAATTGGACTATATTGAAGTCGCTAAAACAAATTTCTTGAATTACCTCTTTAAATGGTAGTTTTCCAAGGAGTGCATTACCCATCATCACCATACGAGCAACCCAGAAGAACAAGATATCATGTCCAGTTTCCAACAAAGTACCAGGATAATAGGCTTGGAGATCAGGTGTCTGTAAAGATAATATTCACTAAAAATTATAATTTTCAATAAAGTTTCTAATTTCATAAACAAGATGCAATGTATCAGCACTAGACATTTAAAAAAAAAAAATCATTAAAAAAAAATTGATATTTTTAATAATTTTACTCATTGAATAAAACAGTTTTTCATTTTGAGATATTACATTTGCAACAAATTTGCAGATGCCACATCAACCATGTAGCAGTACAAACAATATTTCCTGCTTGTTCCTGGAAGTGTGAGGGCATGAAGCCTTGTAGTTAGGGTGTAGTACTCATGATCACAAGATCATGGTTTCAGTTGTGAGACCAGGTGGTGCACTGTGTTCTTAAGCAAAACACTTCATTTCATGTTGCTCCAGTCTAAACAGCTGTAAACAAGTAACCCTACAATAGACTGGCAGTGGGAATATTACTATCCTGGTCACTGATACACCATGGTAACCAGGTAGCCAGCCCTATGAGTTTGAGGACTTGAAACAGTAATGTGCAGTTTTCATACAAATTATGTAATTTAATGAGGTTCAGATGCTTTAAGAGTTTAGAGAAAAAAAACAAGTTTGTTCATTGACATCATGTAAAGTGATATCCTACAGTAAAGAAGCTGCATTAACAAGATTTTCTGGCAGGAAAATCAAGGATTAAAGGTAAATATCAGTGTCAGAAGGCCACTTTAAAAAAAAAAAAAAACTCTAGAGCAGCTACAGAAGGTGTTAGCAAGTGGATCATTGAAAGAATGATACTGATATAAAGTTGGATTTAAGAAGAAAAAAAAAAGCATCATTGATTTAACAATTCTAAACAATTATCTTAAATAATGAAGAAATATTAAAATAAGTATGAAAGTGAAAAGAAAAATTTTAAGTGAAATTATCTGAAATGCTTGAAGTTACTAACCTCATCTGGCCAACCAAATATAGAGAATGGGAAAATACCAGATGAAAACCAGGTGTCGAGTACATCTTCATCTAAAATGAAAAGTAATAAACATAAATACAAATGTGTGTGTGTGTGTGTGTGTGCGTAAAAATCATCATCATTTTAACATTCACTTTTCCATACTTGTATGGGTTAGGCAGTATTTGTTAAAGCAGATTTTCGTCCTGTCACCTACCCTCACCTGTTTCCAAGCAAGTAAATATTTTGCCATGGCCAAGTACATTTTCACTGGGAACTAGAAACAATGGACACTGCTTGTAGGACAGTGATGCTTGTTTACAACAATCACATGTCACTGCAAGGAGATACACATACACACCCACATGCATGCATATATAAATGCATATTAGGTTGGAAAGAAAGTCCTGCTGTATTTTTAACATGATCACTTGGAAGACACTTTTTCAATACTCAGGTTAAAATAGGCATTAATTTTTACATTTTACTGATTTTTTCCCACTACTTTGCACATTATTTTATAATATAGTGGTCAAATTCATATTGATTTTACCCTTTTAAAATAAGTTTAGATCAAACTCATATGACACCGCATGCAAAAGGGGATTTTTAGCAATGAAAGGGACAAAAAAGTTCATTTTATTTTATGGGAATGAAGCTTTAATGATTTGTCCAGTTTCACTTGGGAAATTTTTCTCACATAAATTCCCTTGATCTGGATGACCAAGGTTAGAAATCCTTATTATCATATTTATTATTATTGTTGTTATTATTATTTACCTTGTTTAAGAGAAATTTTCTCCACAGATACATTGAAACGTTCTGCAGCATTCTGCTTAGCTTCATCTTTAGTGCGACCACTCACCCAGTACTTATCATCAGTACCCTGAAGTAGACAAACAGAGTATATAAACAAGCCAATAAAACCAAGCATAAAACAAGTTTTCAAATGTGTGTGTGCATGTGAGAAATTATGAACACCACCACCACCACCATCGTTTTAACATCTACTTTTCCACAAATGTACAGGTACAATAAGCACTAAAAATATGCAAACAACAGGCTCCCTCAAATGCTCAGGTGGATCATTAGTAGTAGATAGCTTCTGTTATTTAGGGGAGCAAGTTAGCAGGTGGGGAGGGAGTTCTGAAAGTGTAGTTGCTGGGATAAGAATGGGCTGGGCGAAATCCAGAAAGCTTCTACCTTTGTTGGTAACAAAGGACTTGTGAAAGCTTGAAAGAAATGAAGTTAACATGCTCCACTGGATGGGTAATGTCAGTGTACACACACAAATGATCTAAGAGCAAAACTGTGTATAAGAGGCATCAGACATTGTGTGCAAGAAAGAAAACTGCACAGGCTTGGTCATGTGATGCATATGGATGAGAACAGCAGCGTAAAGAAGTGCTGAGCTCTAATTGTGGAGGGTACCCGTGGAAGGGGTAGACCCAGGAAGACATGAGATGAAGAGGTGAGAAAGGATCTTCAGATGCTGGGCCTCAATGAAGAAATGACAAGGGACCAGGAGATGTAATGATTTGCTGTACTAGATAAGACATGTAAAACTAAGTCTTCCACACATACAAGCTTGTTTTTTCAGGTGCTGGTACCACTTAAAAAAAGCACCCGTGCCAGTGTTGCTTAAACACACCCATGATGGTGACACATAAAAAGTACCCAGCACATTTTATTAAGTGGTTGGTGGTAGGAAGGGAATCCAGCCAGAGAAACCAGTCCACAACAGACAGTTGGTGTCTTGACAGCTCCCGAAAAGCAAACTCCATGTCAAATCATCCAACACATGCCAACATGGAGAGCAGACATTGATAATGATGATGATGAGGCATGGGTCAGATAGAATTTGCTGGGGCAGATTTTTATATGATTGTATGCTCTTTCTGTTGCTAACCCACACATGTTTCTGAACAAAGTAATATTTCCTCATGACCAAACATGGTTTCACAGTAGTTTGGAAACAAGGGACACTACATGTATGATGGTGACACTCGTTTACAATTATAAAGTGATGCCACGACGTGAAGGCATAAACACACATATACATATACACACGTATGTCTACAATGGGGTTATTTCAGTTTCTGTTTACCAAATCCACTCACAAAGCTTTGGTTAGTCAAAATGTCACTCAATGGGACTGAACCTGAAACCAAATGGTTAGGAAGCAAACTTCTTAACCACACAGCCATGCCTACACCTGAAAAAGAAATTCATTTATCTTTTATCTTCTATTTGTTTCAGTCATTGGACTGCAGCCATACTTAGGTATTGCCATGAAGGGTTTAGCTGAACAAATCAACCCTAGTACTTATGGGGTTTTTTTTTAAGTCAAGTACACAACTCATAGCCATGTCTATACCTATAGATGAATTAAAAAACACACAGTAAAAGTATGCCTAAAAAGAAAGGAAATCAAGAGATAATTACCAAGCCTTCTGGTACATTGGGATCATTAACTGTGACAAAATAAGCTGGGATTCTATGTCCCCACCACAACTGCCGAGATATACACCAATCCCTGAAAAATAAAAGCATAATTATTAAATCTAGTCATTACAATGGATTAAATCTAAATTCATCATTATTTTCCCATACTGGCATGGGTTGGATGGTTCCACAGGAACTGGTAAGTCAGAAGACTGCACCAATCCCTGCTGATTGCTTTGGCATGGTTTCTACAGCTAAGTGCCCTTCCTAACACCAAACACTTTACAGAATACACTGGGTGCTTTTTACATGGTACCAGCAGCAGTAAGGACACCAAGTAATTTGCAAGACAAGACCCTTCAACTAAGGTGGGGTGTAATATAGAGGGACAACAAAGGGATCTTGTATATGGAGGGAAATACGGCAGCCTCAGGTGGGAGAGAGTAAAAGAAGGGAGATGGTGACAGTGAGTGGACCAAGGATTAGAAAGGGTGGTCTCGATTAAAATCCAGTTCTCTCAATAAGACAAATAAGTTAATCCATATACAAGGCCAGAAATTCCAAGAGAAGAGCTTAGATGATTAAAGAGATCCTAGTACTTAACTGGTATTTCATTTTATTAACCCCAGAGGGGTGAAATGCTAAGTTGCCCAAGGCAGAATTTGAACTCAGAATACAGAGAGAATGAACAAATGCAGCAAAGCATTTTGTCAGATAATCAAATGATTCTGCCAACTTATTGCCCTTAATTGTTTCTAACACAGGAACAAATCTAGAATATTGTTTCTTATCTGAACAATCTTGACATTTAATTTTCAGCTCATCATATAAATTACTTTTACTTCAGCAGAGACTGTTTTTGTTAAAGAGAAAGGATTGATTGAGATTTCTCTACCAATGTTTTATTTATTTTATAAACCATGGAGGTTTGAATGCAAATATTGAGGTATCAAATTAACCACCAATATCTAGCCCAGCACTAACCCATTTTTACCAATGCCCTACCTAAGAACAAACAAAATATAAGCCTAAAAGAAATAATGAATAAATATTTTTTTATGACAAGTTTGACATACTGGCATTGGTTACTTACAAAAAAACAAAAATATGGATTTGTTAGAGTTTTTAGTGCATGTATTTTAAAGTTGGATAATATTCCTAAAAATAACATATTTAACTAAATAGATTTAATCATGTAGAGTGATTTTTCTTGATCAAGAACACAATATCTGTACTAAATATAAGGTAGATTAAATAATAGGTGAATTCTCACACAAAAGTGAATGAGTTACATGGAGAACAGTAAGAAGAATGATAAACAAATTACCTTGAATCTTCTAACCAACGATACCAAGTTTTTTTATGCATATCAGGTATAATCTTCAGATTGCCTTCTTTGACATCCTACCAAAAAAAAAAAATGTTTTGATTGTAATATTTAATATCATAAAAATAATGTAATAAAGTTTTTAAAAGAAAAATCAAAATATATAACATTTCTTTTTTGACAAGAAAGCAATTTAACAGAGAAATGTTGAAAATAAGTGGGAAAGAGACACACACAAAGTGCATTTTATTTTAGAATTAAACAAAAAAACTTAAGGTAAGCAAATATAAATATTCTTTCCTTAGAAAATAGCACAATTCCTGTTTAGGACCCTACAAGCTGATTGTTGGATTTTGTTCCTTTCTTTCATTATTTTACAAACAATTTTGCAGTAAGAAGTACACTAAACCAAAATATAAAGGAAACTGGAACTTACTTTAACAGCTTGAGCAGCCATGTCTTTGAGATCAACATACCACTGTGGTTTGAGGAGGGGTTCTATAATATCTTTTGAACGACTGAAAATTGAATAATATAAAATCAGAATTTGATTTATAAAAAACATTGTGACTTTACTTGACTATTTCAGGGTCAATTAATGCAAATATTGGTAAAAGTATTAAATGAAAGTTGAATGCTTCAGACATAAATTTTTAAAGTCAAATTTACTTTGTTTGGATTCTATTTTATTCTAGCTTCAATAGATACATTATTGGTAGCAGCACAATAAAAAACAAACCTATCAGCATATTGATATATGTACATTAAATTTTTACAGCTTTATTAGCAAAGTATAATTAATGTATATTAATTGAATTGTTGATGTCATTACTTCTAACACTAACAGTACTATCATCAACACTGCTGCCCCTCTTCTGAAATTCCTGACATGCTCATGATTTTCCTGCAGTTGTCAAGAAGAACGTTAATCACATCAATCTCACCTGTCTTCAAAGGCCTACAAAGACGACAAGTACACCTCTTTTGTTCAGACCAACCCAATAAAAATTTCAATTTTTTGTGTTACCTGAATTTACTGTAACTACCAATATCACTAATTAATTTCTTCATCTCATTAGCTTCACATTCCAATAATATTTCCAGATTGTATTGCTTGGTGTCCTTTCTCTCTAAGCTAAGAGATAATACCTTTAATTTTAATCTTCTCTGTAACTAAAATGAACCTGGATCTATGTCACATGATACCAAGTCATTTTTAACTCCTCCTTTCCAGTCCATCAATTTGGTTTCTTTGTTTGTTAATAGAAAATCTGTTTATTTCATAGTAACATGTATTGAACAAGGAGTTATTTAAGGAGGCAAAAATCTTACTTCCTGTCACCAACCCACAGCTGTTTTTCAAGTAAGGGTTACTTGGCAACCAGTCATAATGCCAACAAGGAATTTAAACATCATTAGTTTTACTCAAATGATGATGAGCATGGAATATCAACATCTATGCATACATTCCCTCTCTCTCTCACACACACACACACACACACACACATTCTCTTTCTCTCATACACACACATACATGACAGCTACCTACGGTTTCTGTCCACCAAATTCATTACAAATCACTGATTGGCCCAAGCTATAGAAGAAATTTACTAAAATTGCTATGTAGTGAGACCTAACCAAACCCATGTAGTTGTGAAGCAAACTCCTTAACCATGCAGTCATGCCTGTACCTTAGCTGATATAAAAGTGCAGCTTTGAAAACAGTAAAAAATATGTCTACATTACCTGCATGTTGGTACAACCATGGGATTGTCAATAGAACCTTCATAGAGGCCTTTATCTTTCAAAGCTTGTGTCACTGCTTTTCTAGCATCGAATCGTTTCATGCCCTAAAAATAAAAATAGCAGCCATAAATATTTCTTCAAATCTTAACTTTCTTTGTACAGAGATTCTGGATATATGATATTAAATCACAAGCAGTAGTTAGGTAATTTTGATGCTACTTTCAGGAGGGAAAAACTCACTGGCTCAAATTTATAGACTCTAGATCAGTGGTTTCCAACCTTTTTGTGATCACATACCACTTGGAGGTTTCATATAACCGCTGAGTACCACCTGGTTCCAGAAAAACTCAATTCAATCAGATATCAATTTAATCACAAGTAGAAAACACAAATGAACTAACAACAAAGAACACAACTCAATTTAGTGTGAGTGCTGAATCAGTTTCTTCTTCACCAGCTGGTCAATGTGGGGCATAACCTTGCTCACAGCGCATTGGAAATCATGGCAGGGCACAGCAAGACAGTTCTGGCTCTTCGACTTGGTGGCCAGTAAAGCTGAGAACCCCTGCTCACACTCCCACATAGAGAGGAAAATCAGTAGCTGGGGAACAGAGTGACAGGCTAGCGTTGGGTACGAGAAAGCCATGTTTAGCCAGAAGTTTATTGGAGAACATTCTTTGGGCTTCGTCTTTGCTGTCTCATCAGTCTGGATATCCATAATTTCCTCTTGTTCTCCAGTCCTGACAGGCAACTTGGCTGGATCAATGGAGAATGGATTGGCAATGTAGGCACAACATGTCACGTCTGGGAAGTAATGCATCAACTCAGTCTTGAGCAGTGAGAGGTGACGAACGATTTCTGGGGCAAATTCATCATTGGGCTTGCTGTCAAGTGTAGTCAGGAGTTCAAACATTCCATAGCATTTGCTCTCCACGTTCTTCAACCACAGATCCAACTTCCAGACAAACACTCCCAATTTTGACATGAACTCTGTGACAGTGCACTTGGACTCTTGAAATGACAGGCTTAAGTGGTTGAGGGCTCCAAAAATGTTTGACAAGTAGGCCAACCTTGAGATACTCATCCTCCAGATCTTTTTGAAAATTGTGTTCCTTCTCCATGAAGAAAACAAGAAATTCATCCCTCAGTTCAAAGAAACACCTCATCGCATTACCCCCAGGAGAGTGGGTAAATGAAGTCCATTTAATGAGATAAAAAATAAATCAAGACAATATGAAGTTTATAAAATAAAATTTAAACAAGTGATCTAAATTTTTATACAAACTCTAACCGAAGCTATTATTACTAATATATTATATTCTTCTTGTACAAAGTTCTTTATTTCCTTAAGAAGTTTAAACCAAGAAGGCTTAGTCATCATCATCATCATCATCATTATCATTATTTAACGTCTGCTTTCCATGTTGGCATGGGTTGGACAGTTTGACTGAGGTCTGGCAAGCCAGGCTCCAATCTGATCTGGCAATGTTAGGCAGCACTGGCCACGATTTTGATTTCATTTGACTCAACAGGTCTTCTCAAGCACATCATATTGCCCAATGCTTCAAAGATACTTTTAAATGGGCTGGTCATGCAACACTTTGTAAAGGTGCTACACCAGTTATTGGGTATGACTCCTTCGTGAACTACCTGATTTATGATGTGGGTGACTAGACCATAACCAACACCGCCATATATTTTAAGCATCTCAGCAGTGATTCCTGATGGGGTAGGTGCTTCATATCCTTAGTTGCTTTATCTACCAGGGTATTGTTGAATCGGGTAGCTGGTCTCTCAATTGAGTCAACATTTGGCAGACTCTCCTCCTCCCATTCATTCTCCATGTTCAGCAGTCTTTCATAATGGCATCTCCAAGCCTCTTTCTTTGCAGTGTTACACATTATACATATGTATACATACTCACTCACAATGGGCTTCATGCAGTCTCTGAACAAATTCCCTCACATGGCATTGGTCAGCACAGGGCTATAGTAGAAGACACTTACCCA
>JARUKP010001089.1:0-10006 GCA_029874955.1 Octopus insularis
TTATTAGTTGTAGTAGTAGTAGTAGTAGTAATCTAATCTCGATTTTTTTTCTTCTTGCACAGAAACCGACAGCGAAAGAATCCTGGAGCCCAAATGATTTATATTCTTGTTATAAAATTAGAATAAAATAAAATACAACAATAAAAGAAAAAGAAAGAAGTTAAAAGGAAAATGGATCCAGAAGGAGAAAAAAATCCAGAACGTCCAAAGAGTATATTTCGTTTGCTTAGAAACAGCTTTAAAAAGAGTTTTTCTTCGCCGAGCAAACCCAAGAAAGTCGAAGGAATCGAGACACACGAAGATCCCAATATCAAAGAAAATGACGCTGTGAAGAACGGCGTTCTCAGAAAAGAAACATCGCAGGATAACAGCACCACAGCCTCTAGTGTTAGTAAGTCACTTAAAAAATATCTCCCTGAAACTTCTCTAGATTTGAATTTGGATTCAAATTTAAACGGAGAACTAGAAACACCTGAAGAATATATTCCTTCGTTGAGATCTGCCGAAAGCCAGAAAGAAGGCGTCGAGGAATTAGAAGCAGAAGAAAAGGAAGAAAAAGAAAAAGATGTAGTAATTGAAGATATGGTAAAAGATGTAAGAACAGAAGAACAAGAAAAAGATGTAATAACTAAAGGGAAAGAAAAAGATGTACTGACTGAAGGAACAGAAAAAGGTGTAAAAACTGAAGAAAATGAAAATGAAAAAGAAAAAGATATACAAAGAATTGAAGAAAGAGAAAACTATGTTAGTGAAGAAAAGGATATAACGCTCGAAGAAATAGAAAAAGACGCGGCAAAAACTGAAGAAATAGAAAAAGATATTGAAAGAATTGAAGAAAAAGAAAGAGATATAGTGTTAAGTGAAGAAATACAAGAAGATGCAGCGAAAACTGAAGAAATAGAATCAGATACGGCAAAAACTGAAGAAAAAGATGTTGAAAAAATTGAAGAAAGAGAAAGAGATGTAGTGAGTGAAGAAGTAGAAAAAGATGCGGCAAAAACTGAAGAAAAAGAAAAAGATGTTGAAAGAATTGGAGAAAGCGAAAGAGAAGTAGTTAGTGAAGAAATTGAAAAAGAAGTTGTAACAACTGAAGAAAGCCGAAAGGATGTTATATTTGAAGAAAATGAAAAAGTTGTAAAAGGAATTGAGAAAGAAGGAGAAAAAGCTGCAATAATTACGGGAAAAGAGAAAGAAAAAAATATTGAAGAAGATGAAAAAGAACAAAAAATAGAAACTGAAGAGTCTATAAATAACCATGCTTCTTCCGATGATGAAAATGCATTTGTAAGAAATGGTAATCCACAAAGAGAAAACGATCTGATTGGTACATACACAGAAAAGAATGATGAACAAGAATGTGATGTGTCTGGAACTGCAGAAAAGCCACTGTCTCTGTTAAACCATATTCAAAGTAGTTCAACTATGGCGGAAAATAAAGAGGTTCCTCATGCGACATCAGACCAACTCTGTGAAAAACCTGATTTGACTACAATAGATATATACAGTTCCGAAGAGTCATCATCTCATGCTGGAAAGCACGAATCCACGTTGCTCTCTAACGAAGATAAGGTTCTCCCAGACAAAAAGGACAACGTTTCCTCTCAATCTTTCCCTTCTGCTGCTTCTCTTCCTTCCCATTCCTCTTACGCCGAAGAGAAACTATTAGACAAGGAAAAGGAAGAGCCAAAGCCAGAAGGTAATAATTCTTCAGATCCATTATCTTCGGAAGCTAAATTGGATAGTAAGAATGATAATACTGATAACACTGAAAATAAAAAAGATATCCCAGACATTGTTACTCCAAATATTACACGTCAGCCAGAATTTTCGAAATGGGGTGCGTTTCTTCCAAAGCCATATTCGAAACCATCACAACAACCCTTCAAGAAATTTTCACAATTATTTCTGCGTAAATTGAAGTCAACAGCGAAGCTTTCGTCAGAGTCATCACCGCAATTACAATCAACGAATTCAACGACCACCAATTCCACAATCCCACCAACTCTTCGCACCGACTCCTCACTTCCTTTATTACCCTCGCAAATTGCAAAATCCTCTCCCAGACACGCTCACCAGCAGTTACAATCTCAAGAACCAACTTCTACACCTTTATACACACAGCATACACTATCTTCGTCTTCCATTCCACAATCAATATCGTCAGTAGAATTATCTCCAACTTTGTCCGCGGCACCTTCCCCACCTCAAACTGAAATAATAACCACAGCATCCTCTTTGACACTGGATACAGTACAACTTGATGCATTAAAGAAGGAAACATCTGTGACATTGCATGAAGTGCCATCTGTCACACCAGATAAGAAACTGCCTGAGGTACCATCAGTGACATTGAGTGAAAAACTACCTGAGGTACCATCAGTGACATTATATGAGAAATTGCCTGAGGTACCATCAGTGACATTAGATGAGAAACTACCTGAGGTACCATCAGTGACATTAGATGAGAAATTGCCTGAGGTACCATCAGTGACATTAGATGAGAAACTGCCCGATGTTTCAGCTGTGAAATTGGGTGACAAACGTCCTGAGGTACCCTCTGTGACACTGGATGAGAAATTGCGGGAGGTACCGTCTGTAACATTGGATGAGGAACTACATGATATACAATCTCCCACATTTGGAGACGAACTTTCCGATGTACCATCTGTGACATTAGGTGATAAATTGTCTGAGATGCCAGTAGTCACTTTAGTAGATAAACTCCCTGAAGTACAATCTGTGACATTGGGAGATAAACATCCTGAGGTACCATCTGTGACATTGGGAGATAAACTCCCTGAGGTGCCATCTGTGATATTAGATGAAAAGTTGCCTGAGGTAGCATCTGTGACACTGGATGAGAAAATGCTGGAGGTACCATCTACGCCATTGGAAAACAAGCAGACCGAGGTACCATCTGCACCACAGCCTTATTCACAATCTGAGGTACAGGCTAAGGAATTGACTGTGCTGCAATCTAATGCATTGCTTGAGCCTATCTCTTTAAACCCAGTTGAGGAACTATCTGTAAGACCAACTGTTGCAGTGTCCGAAGCACAATCTCCAAAATTATGTGAGGTACCACCCCTAGTACCAGCACTGGAACGGTCTTTGGCACCATCAGTGACACAATCTGTGGATTCATCTCTGAACTCATCTATGGTAGTGTCTGCAGAATCACCCACAACACTATCTGAGGTTTCGTCCCTTAATTCGTCTGCTACTTTGCCTCTCTCACAATCACCTTCTACACAAACTTTGCACTCATCGCCACTGACACCACCTGGAACAATGTCGCCGATGCAGCCTGAAAGAGAAACACCTCTGCTAACACAATCGTCGACATCCCCGACAACTTCCCATTTCTTCTCTTCGTCACCATCGACACAGTCAACAGAGACTTCCTCTTCCCCTACCTCGTCTCATACCACGCTGTCGTCACATTCTCGTGAAATGCCACCGACAGCGAGTGTTGAAGGAGATAGCAGCAGTGTGAACGGAAATTTCACAATTATATACCAAGATGCTAACCACGTAGTCCAGCACTTAAGTGACGACATGTACAAGACAATGAAACAGAGCATCAAACGAGGCCGTGTGAGGGAACTGCAGAAGATATTTTCTGCGTGCATCTATGACAAAGATGACTTGCATCAAAATAAAGCCCACTATATAAATGGCGGAGAAATATCAGATACTTCTTGGGCGCATACAATCGGAACGAAACCAATAGGATACAGACCAGTAGAAAGTAATTTGAATCAGATATTTCGTGTACAGAACAAGCAAATTGAAGGACAACGAGAGGAAAAAGAACTGAAAACAGGGGAAGAAAAGAAAGAACTACTCAACAATGAACTGCAGCAAAAACAGCAAACAGAGATAACAGATAATACTTTCATCAACGTAGATGTGGCCTCCGTTCCTCTCTATTCTACTTCAGACAATGCTATGATAAGTGGAGACACTATTTATAAAACAGAGCCAAATATACTGACAAATATATCGGACACATCATTTAATACGTCCGAAGCTGAGGAAGTGGGGCTGGTTTCTGAACCTCTCATTAACGTCAAGCAACAACAAACAGAAGAGTCTCTACCGCTACCGTCGACTGGTTTTCAAACTACGATCACATCAGATATAATGTTTCCTGAGCAGCAATGTAGATTGGAATCGATGTCTAAAATTAACGACAACATCCGGAACGAAAGCGACGAGAATAGCAGTTACGAAATAATTAATACGATCACCAACAACGACAACCGTAATATTGACATTAAAAGCAACAACAACAATGATCTCTACAGCAACAACAACGATATAAAAGGTGTCATTGAAACAAAAACGGATAATTATGTTCGCGGAGAAGATATGACAGAAGAGGTGCTTGTTGTTGAGGTGAATAGAAAGGTGGAAACTATCATCGACAGTAATGTTGTTAACGATCAAAACAGTAGCCAGATCAACAGTATACATGGCGACGACGACGACGACGACGACGATAACAACAATAACAGCATCACCTTGGGGAAGTTTTCCACAGTTGAGGGAAAAACTGAATCACAGTTGTACTCAAGAAATATTTCAGAGTCAACAGTGACCGACCAAGAGTACAGCAATGAAATCAGAACCAGTGGAAATGAAGAATTCATAGTAAAAGATATTCCATTAGAAATATCAGGCGAATCCGAAATCGTAGAACAACAAATAGAAAACCAGATCACCGATAAAATTGATGCCAATAGAGAGCTTGAAGTTGAAGCTGAACTAGGAAACGAGCTTAGTGAGACGTCTGTAAAGCCAATTAGAAAAGAAGAAACTGAAGCGTCTGGTAGAGAGGATGCCGAAATCAGAAAAAGAGATTTAGCACAACGTCCAGAAAAAGTTCATAACAAAACCAATATACAAGAATTGTCGATTTTCGACGTTTCGAAGACTGTCAGAAAACACAAAGTAAGAAAACTTGCAAAGATCTGGCCGCCAACAAAATATATGGATGATGAAACAGAAACATATGTTAATTTTCAACCTTGGAAGAAAGAAAATGACATGTATTCAGAGAAAGAGAATCGTAATATTGGTGGAAATGTAGGAGACGATGAAACTATTTTGTTGAACAGTACTCGGACACACATCCTAGAAGATAACGCAACTGTGAATGAGAAACACAGACCAACTGCTCAAGAAAGACTCAGAATTGTTAACAAACATATTGGAGAAAGAACAGTTGATGTAACATCAGCTAAAGGATTCCTGCTTTCACCTGACAGTAAAGTTGTACATGAGACTGTGGAAGTTAGCCCACCCACAGACATACAAGAAATTCTCCCTTCAGTAAACAAAGAAATTGTATATGAGACTATAGAAAATAGCCCGCCAACAGTAGCACAAGAAACTTCTGCTTTGCAGGACAGAGAGATGCATGTGACTGTGGAAGTTAGCCCATCGACAGATTTGACAAACTTTGCTGAAATTTCTTCAGTCAAGGAAGTCGAAACCTTGCCTGCAATGAAAAGCGAAACTATATTGAAAACTTGTGATGAACCCCTCTTTAAAAAAACGGAAGAATCTATCACTTTCGTGAAGAAAGAAGATGCTGATGATGTTAAAGAAATTACTTCTGCTACAAAAGATGAAAAGAATTTTGTCCCAGATAAGAGCATTGCTGATGTGCTCTCATTGAATGACTCTGAAATAACTGGCGAAATTATTAAGACTGAGCAATCACGTAGACCCAGTGTTCAAGAAAGACTCAGGATTGTAAACAGCCGGATTACACAGATAAGAAATAAAAATATTCCGGCTCAACAAACAGAGGAAATTATCCTTAAAACAAATGAGATTGCTCCCGATACAAAGGTCCAAGAGAATACTGATTCTGTAACCAGTAATACTGCACAGGGTTTTTATGAGGTAACCCCACTAATTCAGCCACAAGAATTCAGTACCTTGAACACTGAAGTTGCACACAAGTACGTGGAAGTTAGCCCACCATTAAACACACAAGAATCTATCCTTTCGGTAAGCAAAGAATTTATACAGGATTCTGTTGAAGTTAGCCTTCCAACCGTCACACAAGAAACTCTCCCTTCAGTGAACAGTGAAGTCGTAGATGAAACTGTGGAAGTTAGCCTACCAACCGTCACACAAGAAATTCTTCCTCCAGTGGACAGTGAAGTCGTACATGAAGCTGTGGAAGTTAGTCTACCAACCGTCACACAAGAAGATGTCTCTTCAGTGGATAGCGTAGCTGTACACGAAGTTGTGGAAGTCAGCGTACCAACCGTCAAACAAGAAGCTGTCCATACAGTGGACAGTGAAGTCATACATGAAGTTGTGGAAGTTTACCTACCAACCGTCAAACAAGAAGCTCTCCCTTCAGTGGAGAACGAAGTCGTAGGTGAAACTGTAGTAGTTAGCCTATCTACCGTCACACAAGAAACGCTTCCTTCGCTAGATGATGTAGTAGGTGAAGATCTCGAAGTTACCCCTATAATCTATGAAGTTGCCCCTTCTTCGGAAACAAGGGAAAATATACAAGTTATTTCGGAAATGAACCCACCCGTGGATATTTCATCTGATTTTGAAGTACAACCTGTCGTTATCCCCGGCAATGACGAGGTTGTAATAGAAAAAGAAGAAGGGCTTCAGGCTTCATCGGCGATGAATACAGAGCAAGCTGAACGTGTGAATGTCGAAGAGGATACGATAAGCCTTGCAGAGAGTCTACCATTAGATGCTCCTGATATGATACCTGATAAATTCGAGAGCGTAATGGCGTATGTTTTGCATAAGGAAAACAATGAAGGAAGTAATGAGATAATAAGCGACCATGCAGAATTACCAGAATGTTATAAGCAAGATTCGTTTCTCTCCATGTCGAACGAAGAAAAACAAATACCCAAAGCAAATCAATCACCCATTGCCATTGCAGTGGAAAGCGATCCTCCAGAGGCGAATAGAAAAACTGACGATTTGAATGATGTAAGAGATGAAATTGAAATCCTCTACAGTGTAAAAACAGAAGATATCAACGAAGTTAAGGGAGAAATGGAAACTGGGACTGGAATGGCAGTTACGAGTGGGGAAACACTGGAAGAAATAAATGCAAATGAAAATACAAGTGGAAAAATGGATCTCATTGTCGGAGAAATAGAGCGTGACATAGACGATAAAGAAAAGAAAGAAAAAGACGAAAAAGAGAGTGAAGAGGTGGTTGTGATAGGGTCAACTGAAGTAGTCGTGGTAGCAGGAGAGAGAGAAGAAGAAAGAGAAGAGGAGTCGTTAGAGAAGGAGAAAAGCCAGATAGAAAAGGTCGAAGTAGAAGAGGTAATGGTTATGTCAGAAGAAAGACAGAAAGAAGACGAGAATGACAAAGAAATTGTGATTTCAGAAAATATACTGATTGATAATGAAAATAAATTGAGTTCAATTTCTGCACTTGAAGTAAACAAGGTAGGGGAAAGAGAGAAACACCTCTTAACAAAGAAAGGCGTGTCAAAAAGTAACAATACCTTCTTCAGAAACTCTCCTTCGTTTGTTCAGTCATGTGCTTCTGTTGACACCAATGAAAAAGGAGTAATAAAAGACATAGCAACGGACATGACACCAATAACTACAACAATAACAACAACCACTACGACAATAATTGCAACATCTACAATAGATTTGACTCAGAAAGTGTTAAAAAAATCGGACGAAACAGGAGTGGTGGTGGGAGAAGAAATTACTTTAGTTGAAGCTGAAGATAATATTGTGCCGACAATCGCCAGTGAAATACATTCTACTCCAACTAGTGTTGAAAATACACAAACTGTCGTGGTTAGTGGGACATATTTAGGAGACAGTGTTGGTAATAAAGAAGAGGAAGGGGAGGAAAAGAAAGAAGACAACAAAGAAGAGGAGGAAGGAAGAAGGACAGTAGAAGAAGAAACGCATTTAAAAGAAGACAATTCTGGCAGTAATCTCGACCGTGTTTCATACATTCCCTATTATTCAACCAACTCTGAGATGTTAACCCGGCTTAAACAACCACCAGAGGGTAATCAGACACCGCTGATAAGTGATTCAACTGCAACAGCAGCAGCTAAAACAACAACAAAGAGCAATGGAACTATATCTGCATACCCTGCAGTTACAAATACCGTCATAACAGAAAGTAGCACAAGTGTTAGCCCAGAACACGACACGGGTACGGGAGAGAGATTAGTGTACGGATTGAGTTCAGTTGAAAAAACTCAAGGAGAAAATGTGCGAGAAAATGAATCTGTTGTATTGGCTGCATCGAAAGAGAGTGAAAGCAATAGAGATTTTAACGGCGAGCAAAAAGCGAAATACCCAGGCTCGGCAACAGTCAGTAGAAGCTCCAGCAGCTGTAGTAGTCTGGGCAGCAATTTTCTTGGAGAGTTTGCCTCCCAAGAGTACAGTGAAGAGAATGTGAAAGTTGAACCAACGGTCATCAAAAGCACGAGAGAAACAGAGAAAGAGCAAGTGGTGACCGGAAAACCAGTAAATTTCCTCCGTCGTATTTTCGAATCAGGGCGATCAATTTTCGGTGAGACGAAGAAAACAAGCGACAAGTCTACTGCAGAACCAGTTGAATACCTTACGAACGGTACTGTTCACCCTCGACACCTGCAAGATTCAAACGGATTACTAAGAAAACATGAAACAATTGATGCCAACAAAAACAACGACCAAATAACTCGTTGGACGACTCCTATTACCGCGAATGAACCACTCGCGTCTCAACCCAATAAGCCAGCTGACGCCGCAAGTTTAACTGGTTACAATGATGCTAGACCCGGAACAGTAGTTGAAGCAAACTTAACCGGTTCAGAAGTTGTGAATCATGATGTCAGCGATGATCGGTCTCGTGTTGAGAATTTGAATGCACTTAGTTCATTTGAGAAAACTTTTCCCGACTCGGTTGACGTTCAACATCAGACGCAGCGCTCACATCGAGAAATTAAAGAAATACCAAGCTCAGAATACCCTGAGGAAGAATGGGCTTCACATCTACAACATAAATCGGAGGCAGACTATTTCATTGTTAAGAACCCTTTAGTGAAAAACGGCACTGAATATGTTGCCCCTGAAATTCAACAAACTTCTAACCAAATGGTTGCTGCTTCACCAGTCAAGAAAGACTTCGGAACTGCTGAAGATGTACACGCACATATTAATACACCTGTAGAAACTTTGCCTTCGGGTGAAATCAATAGGAATGAAAACAATGACCTGTGGAGAGTAGAAAGCCTAAGTGCAATAAACAAACGTATCAGAGCCGATGGAGTCATCGACTATAATATTATGCAACCGATGAAGAATAAATTAATTAACGATGAAACGCTCGAGTCTCAACCAAATATTCTTGCTCAAACCGCTCAAAATACATTTTCGGAAAATTCAATTATTACACAGCAACCAACCCAAGCGGTCATATTAAACACAGAGACCGGTTTGACAACTTCTGAAAATTATAAAACACCATCGTCTAGGAATGTTGAAATTTCTAGTCCAGCTATTGTAGAAAGCTTTGTGACATCGGAACAACGTCAAAGCTTTCTGCTTTCGCCCACACTAAATGACGGAGAAAACGACATTGAAGATGGAAGTATAGCGATAAATGAACAAAAAAGGGAAGCTTTAATCAAGGGAAACGTACACCGTAGAATCAAAGCATTTGAGGTGCCGAAAGATACAGTCATGAATGTAAATAGCAAGCCAGTCAAATTAAGATCCCGGCCTTCCTTATATGATACTTCAGGTGAAGGCAGCACTGAATTTTTATACGAGAAAGTGAAAAGCGAATTGCGCCCAATACCAGCAAAAGAAGTGGTAGACACCAAGATGGAATCTAATTTTATAGAAGAGCACACTGAAGTTTCAGGACCAGCATATATTTCCAAGTTAGATAACGGCTTAGAAACAACAATAACACCTTCTCCGATAATTTATCGAGAAACTTCGAAGGAAATTGAAAACCATATTGAGGATAGGC
>JARUKP010001090.1:0-10006 GCA_029874955.1 Octopus insularis
AGCTGCGCTCGGTAGTGAAGTGAAAGCACGTTATAAAAATAAAACTACTGAATAATAATAATAATAATAATATGGTTACTGTAGTAGAGTGATATAGATATTTAACAAAGCTGAAAAGTTTACTACAGTTCCATCTATTGAATCTTCAGAATTGTAATGAGGAACTATTGAAAAAATATTGAATATATTATATAGAATTGAAATTGAGTGGAAAGTGGGAAGAATGATGAGACAGGGTATGTGTGTAGCATATTGGACAATCTAAAGTAGTGTATATTAAATATATTGATGCAAATTGTTTAATTATTCAGAGAATGGTTGGTTTGAAGGAAATCAGTTGTGTGTAAGTGTGGTTTTCATGTAAGAAAATTGTTGTTTGGCAATGGGAATCACTGTCATTATTTTCATGTCTTTGGTTTGATAAACTAACTATTTGAAATATCTGACCATTCAAAAACAATTCAATCATATTTAATATTTTGAAAGAGAGAGATGTGAAATGTTTAATTAATCAGAAATCAGTGGTGTATAGCATGATTTTTATATAATTGTAGTTGTTATGTTTAAAAAAAAGAAGGAGAACATTGTTTGGAAAGGGGAAATGACTCAAACTGTTTGATTTAATAAACAGTTTGAAATGCCTAAGCATTGGCTAACATTTATGCATGCCACTCTGAATGGCAGATGAGAATAGAGAGGTTGGAAAATTATATTTCTTATGACTCAGAAATGCAAAGAATACAAATGTTGTTGGAATGATTACATAACTTGGTAAAACAATATTAATTTCCATTTGATGTAACACTTTAAATTATTATTTTTAAAATTTCAAATAAATGTGGACAAACTTGTATCTGTGTGTCTAAGTTGATTGTGAAATGTGTAAATGTGTTGACTGTAGCACAACTTCAATGAATTTAATGTTAATCCGATGTATGATTTAGAAACTGTTTTTAATTTTGCCTTAGCACAGTAAATAATCTCTTTAGAAATACATCTGTGGTCTAATGGACATTCATCTGGATGAACGCAATTGCAAGTTCATGAACAGTTAGATAATAAGGGATTACTGAATTTGATTTAATTCACTTCTGTTGGATAAAGATTGTGTATAATTAACTGCAGTAGAACAAGTGACATTTGTTGAAAATTTTGTAATACTTATGGTGAAAGGGGTAAATGTTTTACTTAAAAAAGTAGGAATTTGGAATTTGTTCATTAAATGAAGGATTGAAAAAGGTAATTTTTTTGTCTTCGTTTTCTATTTCTGTGGGAGTTGTAAGATGTTTTTATATACTTTTTTGATGAATTTGCTTTGCACAAGCACATCATTATAGTACTTAGAATCATCAGTGAATGCAGGTTGATTATAAGAAAAGCTGAAGAAGTGCAAGGAAATATTTTGAACATGATTAAAATATCGTGTTGGTAATTAAAGTGTCTATACATGTAGTGGAGTGATTTCTTAGGTCTTCTGAAAGGAGAAACGAGAAGAGCTGTGTAGGTTAAAACTAGCACCAAGAATGTTGATGATGTTAAGATGAGATTTTACTGTAATTTTTAAGCTTAGTTCATTGAGAAAGTTATGGATTCTTTCCTAAATTTCTTAATTTCTTGATGGTTGGTGTTCCTGTTGATAAATAGACTGCCATCTTTATCAAGACTTCCGAGAGAATATCATCATCATCTGTTAATGTCTACCTTCCCTGATGGTATGGGTTGGATGGTTTGACCATGATTCCAGTGTTTGCTTTGGTGTGGTTTCTATGGCTGGATACCCTTTGTGATGCTGACCACTTTACAGGGTATACTGAGTGGTGTTTTTTTTTTCTTTTGTAAGATCAGCACTACTAAGATTGCCATGTAGCTTGCAAGACTAAGATTTCTATCAACTGAGTGGAGCAACAGCACAGAAGGAGGCAACTTTATGCTAGGCGATGGAAGGTGAGAGTATGAAAGTATGGGCTAGAACAGGTTTCTTGCTATAGAAAAGATAAACAGTTGCTCACATTATACAAGAGTGGATGGAAGTAATTGTTGTGGGGCTGGAAAGAGAAACAAAGATGATGGTGATGAGGTGTCAGCATGGTCCCTGGGAGCAGGAGGTCATGAAGTGAGGCTGGTTAGCAAGACTGTATAGTGAGAATGGGATCTGGCAAAAAAATGAATCAATGATGTTGATATATATTGAGTGATGAACTAGGATCAAGATAGGGGAGTATCTGATAAATCTATGTGATGGTGGTTATGGGAAAATGCATGATGACTAGAGACTGGGAAGAGTGTAGGGGGTAATTGTAGTGAATAGTGGGAGGGGCAACCCATGATACATATGAGTTGGGGATACATATGTGTAGTGCTGTTTGGCATCACTGCAGGATAAAGAGTAATAGGATATGGAGAAAGAGATGGCATGTGGATGGGTAGATTACAAGATTGTGAGTGGAGAGAAAGATGTAGTGCACGGTGAAAGAAATGTATGGTGATACAGCAAATCAACAGGTATTGTTTGAGTGGAGAGTGAGAGATAATTTGGTAGCATTGAAGGAATTATGAAATGTAAATGGTTTAGAGTATATTATTGATCATTGTTGCTTACTTCAATGAAATCCATCCATCTGGTGCTCCATTGAAAAGAACATTTGAAAAGTTTTTTTTTTTTATCCATATACTATTATCATAAAATAAAATGAATTTCCTAGTGTGTAGAGTATTAATTTCAGAAGCCAGAGCGAAAGGCTGTATCGAAGAGGGAGAATACACATGTGGAATTACATCTGTTCTGAAAATATATGTTAGAATCTAGTTTTATAGAGCTTCTAGGTCTATAGCAATAAAGTGACAATGGCTATAAGAAGCAAACACTGACAATAGGTACTTAACAATGACAATAACGGATCTTCTAATGATAATAACTGGCCTACCAATACTGGAAGAGAAGAGGAAAAAGGTGGAATGATGACAGTAATGCATACAATGTTCAAAAAAAAGAAAGAAAAATGCAAACTAATATTTACTTATGCTGAACCATTTCATGAGTTCAAAGTCAACCTAAATGAATACAGCAAGTCCATATTTCCCTCAGCTCATATATCCTTAAGCAAAAGAAGAAAAAAATAAAGAGAAAAAAAAAAAGAAGACCTGAGACTTATGAAAACTGGATACAAACTTTCAATCTGTTGCAATGTGACCAGGTCGCAGTTCTGTGAAAAAAATTTTGACATCTCATGAAATAAGTCAAGTGGATTTAACAGTTTCGTGCTTTACAAAAGGGTTAGGATGGCTCTCCTATGATGTAATTGTTTTAATTTGGACCCCTTAGGCCAATAAAAGAAATCATCATCATCATCATCATCATTATTATTCTCATTATTCCCGTTTCATTAATTAATTTGAATCTTACACTTTATTTCAGAAGGAACTCACGTTCAAAAGAGGAAACCACTGACCAGTTTTGTATTGACAGCATTCTTGATCAACATGCTAGAAAGCTGCTCTCTTCCCATCGCCTTAGAGATCTTGGCATGTTTGCGGCTAATATGGAAGACTTCAAGATTATACGATGGCTGAGGAAGGAAAGGTACTTCAAATTATCTTAATTTATTTAATTACAACTCATTCCATCTAGCTGATTCCATTAACTTCTGACTTCCACTGAAGAGTTTACCAGCTACTGATGTTGTGCCATATTCCTGGTAAATGCATATGAAGTGGTGAGGTACAATTCTACACTGTAGACAGTTGAGGAAGGGGCTTATATCTGATTATTGTTTCATTAGTTAATGGTACTGAGCTCATAGGCTCCCATGCAGCTGAATGTAGCAAAGGAGAGCTGTTCTAGTATATCTACAATTGAATCTCTGCATGAAGAAATTAGCCTTGTTGTGCTCAACAAGCCTGCCAGTTACTGGACATAATATTTACATTAAAAAATTTAGCAGTTCTGTTAAAAGCTTGCTCCTGTAGAAGTTGAACAGAAAATTGCTAAACATGGACTTGTTTATTCAAATGCTTATAGTGTATTTACTTGTCAGATTATTGTGAGAATTATTGGTAGCAGAAAAGACTTAGTGTTTGACATGTATAGTCATTTCTGACAAAGTAATGTTGTACATTTGTGATTGTTAATTAATTACATAATAACTAAAAAAAAATCTAAAGAAAGAAATACACTAAAAACATTATGAAAAGAAATGTTAATAAATTAAATACAACTAATAATAGACATGTCTGTACAAACATCACAAAAAAAAAAAAAATTTCCTCAACTTTTTTAGCTGCATATCCATTATAAAATTTATAGGCAAGCTGAGTTACACTCATCAAAAATAACATACCTAGGTACACATGAAAGTTTTGATAAAGGAAAACATTTTTTAAAAATAAATTAGTAAAATTCAGCGATGTGTGTAACAATTTTAATAGTGAATATTTTAGAATGTAAATAAATGATTGAGGATGAAGTTAAAGTTTTCTTCCTTTGGTTAGCAAGTTCATAACCTTTAAATCATACATAAACAGGATCAGTTTAATTTGGACCATTACAGGGCTATTGGACTGAGAGATACAGTCACTGTTGGGTGGATTCATGTTGTACAGGATGTTCAAAGTTAAAAAAAAAAAAAGACGTTGATTTATTCTTGATAAAGAATTAGATAAGAATTAAAATGAAGATAAAATATCTCAGAGAAATAAAAAAATAATTTAGAAATTTGTTTGGGAGAGATTGAGAACATTATTGGGAAAGATATTAGAAATGAATAATAAGAAAGAAATAAACATTGATCTCCAAATTGTCAAGTGATGTCTTAGAATTGATAAGAAACTAATCTACTGAGTATTTGTGACTTAAGCACAAGATTATAGAGTTACTTATTTCATTACCTATAATCATAATATAGTAATTTCTATCATTGGCATAGGGCCAGATATCATTGGGGAATCAATTAAATTAATCGAGATTAATTCTTTATTTTATCAAAACTGACTGTGACAGAAAATAAAGATAGAATATAAAGCAATGCAACTAATGAAAGACAATGTTTTGTTTCTTAAGGATTTGAACTGATAATGTGAAAAGATGCAACTGAAGATAAAATTATTTATCCACTGCTCTACCAATTCTGTCGTTCACTGCACTCAATATTTGTAATATTCATCTTTTCTACTATAAGTGCAAAGTCGTGAGATTTTGGAAGAGTGGCCAGTTGATTACATTGACCCCTGTACTTGACTGACACTTCTATTTTATTAACCCTGAAAAGATGAAAAGCAGTGGACAGCATAAATATTACAGTTCTATATTTAAGAGATGAGGAATTATTTACATTATTTACGTTATTTACATTTGACGGATATTTGTCCTCATCTTGTTTGTCCGTCAAATGTAAATAACGTAAATAAAGCATAAATATTAATTAATATTTCCTGGTTGCTGGCATCAAGCTCAGTCTCTAATGCAATGCTTTTTCATCAGATGTTTTAAGTCGTTTTAGACATTGATGTTACTGTTAGGTTCAGTGAAGCAGTGTAGAATGCTTCCATGACATCCTTATGCTCTTACCTAGACCATTTTTCTCTCGATCCATTTGTTGGGTATTTCAGCTGATAAGCATAGATGGCTATTGTGTGGAATGTCCTTGATTTGGGGTTTCTCTAGTTCTTGGTGGGCAGAACTTGTTCCTGCAGGAAACTTTTCAGTCCCAGCCTGGTCCCTTAGTTGGGTTCATGTTCTTTGTTAACCTACATGGCAACTATTGTAGTTTGACAGTTTAGCTGGTCAAACTGGCATTGTTGGGTCTGACTGTGAGACTCCCTTTGGCTATATTTATGGCTGGGCTGCCATATCAACATTATCCTGTCTACAATGCGTGGGGTAGGGGTTGAGCTTCTGCCAGCCACTCCTCCTCCTCCTAGCAGTAGCAGCACTACTCTCAAAGCATTTATATGTGCTTTTTATTTTTTTCTCTATCTGAGATTCAACTTCATTTCAAGCATTACAAAACAAGAATTCTTTCTTCAGATTACTTGTCGATAGCGATTTTTATTACCTGTGAATGTCTACCCCAATAACTAGAGTAGATAAAAAGAATCTGTCTTTACAGACTTTATATTTGATTTGCTTTCACATTTTCATGGCATTTTATATCAAAATATCTATAAGATATAGTCCTGAAAAAAAAAAAAAAAAGAAGAAAAAATAATAAATTCAACAACACACAGAACACACATAAACAAATTACTCTAAAGTCTGAATACTTAAAACAAAAACAAAAACAAAAAAATGGACATTTAATACAAAAAGAATTGTTTTGGAAAGTTTAACAAATATTTTGAATACTAACAGTAAAAGCAACAACACTCATGCACAGACAAATATGTTAGAAGATGTATTCAGTAGTAGTTGTAAAAGAGCCACTTTTACTTGCCTTTATCATTACACAGACAGTCTTTTGACTTGAAAGTTCCTACGAAAAAATTCACTAAGTGAATTGCGTGGAATTAAACAGTGTCTCTTTGCTCCAGAATCTTATTCAAGAAAGGACAAAAAGAAAAGCAGCATATCTGTTGTGTATGAAGGCTGGTAAACATTTCTGTCTCTCCTCAAAACAGCAGCTGGAACAACAAATGTTATGAGATATTTTTTTGATCGAGTAGAGTAAAGCTTGTAGTGCTGACTAATGTATTTTTGGGTCAAAGACTCAGCCACAATGCTGCCTGAAATAGACAGACCTTCACTTATGCACTTGTTTCTCAGTATTTGGGCTAGAGTAATACAAGTATGATGATCAGGGAGATTGGAAATAATATGGATATGAAGCTGGTTGTCATCTTTATATCACAGTTTAGATGAGTGGTTAATGTAGGGGTGATGAGTGATAACATGTGGTCAGGTAGATTCAAGCGGGATTTACAAGTTTTAATGATCCCTGAAACCACAAGGCCATACTGCAGATGTGCCCAGTTGAGGGTACAGAGGCAAAGGGTATGAGACTGAAAGTACAGAATAAAATGCTTAGTTTTATATACATGACTGTAAAATCACTTGAGAGCCTTTTACTCTGGACAGAACTGGAAAGGCTTGGAAAGTGAAGGAGAAGTGAAAGCAACAAAGAAGATCCTATGTAGCAACAAGATTGGCAGGACTCAGTTCCAGAGCACCATTAGTCACAACCCTAGAAATGGTAGAGGAGATCACCTCTTAGCTTGTCTTGAAAACAAGCAAACAAATTCCCATTTCACAACTGTAGCAACTGTCCCAACATTTTGTGATGAACAAAAGAAGAAATTCACTGAAAATATGAGGTAAAAAGAAACAAAAAGGAAAATCTCTAAATAAGGAAGAGTGAATCCCAACAAAAGGCTACAACATACAGAAATTGAAACAGGCTCTTTGTAAAAGCACGTAAAAGCACCCACCACACTCTTGGAGTGGTTGGCGTTAGGAAGCGCATCCAGCTGTAGAAACTCTGCCAAATCAGACTGGAGCCTGGTGTAGCCATCTGGTTTCACCAGTCCTCAGTCAAATCGTCGAACCCATGCTAGCATGGAAAGTGGATGTTAAACAATGATGATGATCTACCTCCTCAGGAAACTGTCATGGGTTCACAGTAGTGCAACTGGAACATGAAAACTTAGTTATTATGTACGCCAGGGCTTCTGAACTTCTCTGCAAAATATTTTTGAAGACTCTTAAACATATAAACAACAGAATGTTAGAAAAGTGTTCACCATGGATGAAAAACTACTCAAACACCCAAAGAGTGTTAATCTGTGTCATTGGGTCTATCAGAAAACAGAATGAGGAATTACTTAAGGGCAGAGTTGTGAGGTTCCTAGTCCAACCTAGCCACTGTGTTCCCACCCATGTGTGGGTAGGTGATTCTAAATGCTTCAGATGATTTATCAAATTTAAGCTTTATCTTGTTTTAATTATAATGTGTTTTATATTAGTTTTATAAAATTATTTTGTGTTTTCTTAAATTTTTAATTAGGGTATGGTATAACATCGTTATCCTTCTTGAATTTTTTCTATAACTCTATCCAGCCTCACATATATGTATAGTAAAAGCATTGTATTTAATATTAATTTTATTTTATCTTTTGAGCACTTGTGATTCATAAAGAAGCCATTATTATTATTATTACTATTGTTAGTATTAAGGCAGCAAGCTGACAGAATCATTAACACACTGGGCAAAATGCTTAGTGGAATTTCATTGGTCTTTATGTTCTGAGTTCAAATATCAGCGGGGGCGACTTTACTTTTCATCCTTTTGGGTCGATAAATTAAGTACCAGTTGCATACTGGGGTGGATGTAATTGACTGGTCCCCTTCCCCAAAATTTCAGGCCTTGTGCCTATAACAGGATTATTATTATTGAGGTATATGTGTGCTGACAGAATCGTGAGTACACCTAATAAAATACTTAGTGATATTTTTTGCAACTCTTTACACTGAGTTCAAATCTCATTGAGGTCAACTTTGTCTTCCAAAGTGCTAGTCTACTGTTGGGGTCATTGACATAATTGACTTACTTCCTCCCACTAAAGTCACCAGCATTGTACCAAAATTTGAAACAGCTGTTATTATCCTATTTAAGAATCGCTAACCTAAATTGGAAACTATTATCACCCTATTAAGTGTACACATACTGTATTGTACAAAAACTTTAATATTTTCAGTTTATTTGTAATATTTTCCACTAAATATTGGTACTTTGCAGGAATACCATTTTCTGAACTTCACCAATAGAAGGTCTTCAAGCAATCCTTTGGTTCTTTTTTGGACTGGTGCTTTAAAACTCTTGGTGCTCTTATAATTAATGACTGAAACTATTCCTGTGTCTTTACTCCTCATTCTTGCTATTTCAACCCCTTAATCTTTTATATTTCTAAAATTCTTCAGCCTCATATTAACTCAGGTTTGTTTGAGGTACTTGCTGATTATCAGTGCAATCTCACTAATGGTTAATGATTCCAGAATTCACAAGTGGCAAACACTCTTAAAAGCCTTCTATTAATAAATCTCTACTAAGGCCAAACTTGTCTTTCTCTTCTTTCAGTTTTCAAAAATGGCTTTGTTAATCAGTATCTGATTTTCACACTCATATGAATTCTCTGTTATTCTGAAAGTATGATGTTTCCAGATGAGCAGTTATCTTTTGCAATATGATTACTGTAAAGAAGCAAATTTCTGGAGTTTGATGTTTCTCCAGACTTGGAAATTGATTGGTTTTCCTCTGTGAAGAATTCAAGTGTTGTTTTTGCTTTTGTCAGTAAATTGTTATTGCTTATCAAGACAAACATTATTTGTATCTGGATAAATTCTTGGGTTGTTTTGCCTGACAGTGCATTTGTTGCTTTTGTTGCAATGTGTCTGTAGTCTATATCCCTCTTCAAAATCTGTTAATGCTGCTGCATCGGTTTCTGTTTTGTTTTTTTCCTAATCTTTGGCAAATATTATTATTATTAATATTGTTGTTGTTGCTATTGCAGTATTAATATTAATATTGTACTGTCTTCACTTAACACCATTTTCCAATTAAAAAATGGGAAAAAATTGCAATTCTGATATTCTAGCATTTATGAATCTAATATTTCCCAATTCTATATTGACGTGTTTAATATCTTTGATCTTACTAATACAGTTACTAGTAGTCTCTAATCTGCCTGCCTGTCTCTCTGTCTCTCTCTATACACATACACACATGTATATATCCTCTTATACACTCACATGCATGCATGTGTGTATGCGCATACATAGCTATGTATGTGCATCTATCTATCTATCTATCTATCTATCTATCTATCTATCTATCTATCTATCTCTCTCTCTATACATGCATACATACATCACCACTACCAGTTTTTAGGGGCTGTAGAACCCAATAAGAAATGACTCAGATTGTATTGACCTGTCTAACCCATGGCAGCTTGGAAACTGGATGTAAAGTGATGATGACATATAATTGTTAAATTAAGGTTCATGCTTTGAAGTGTGTGT
>JARUKP010001091.1:0-10005 GCA_029874955.1 Octopus insularis
TTTCATTGCTATTCCACCAGTGCTGTGGAGTTGAAGTTGGAAACAATTAAGGGATAGCTGGAGTTGGAGTTGGCAAAACTATACTGACTCCAATTCACAATATCTTTATTCTTTAATATAAACCAGTTATAATATGCAGGCCTACTCAAAGTACAAGCGCATGCATATGATTTATGAGATATTTAGACCACAATTACTTAATTACATATAGGGGAGTCTGTTGGAGGTGTTAATAGTAGAGGAATAGGAGTAAGTTTTTTTTATTTGACTCCACAGCCTTGTATCCCATCCTAAAATTGATTTTTCAAGACAACCCTATCTCTCCTTGGTCTAAGGTGCAGCTTGACTTGAGCTGTTGTGTTCTTTGGATACAACAGGTACAAACATGGCTATGTGGATTCAAATTTGCTTTGTTACCACATGGACTTGCTTTCTATCTCACTCCATGACATTTTGAGCCATTGTCGTCTACCTTAGCTTCAGGTTGATTTGTGCTTTGTGAATGAAATTGGTTGGCAGAAACAGCAACGGTCTCACACACCCACAAATAGATGTAGGTGTATATGGATGTGTGTGTGTGTGTGTGTGTGTGTTCTGCATTTTCTCAAAGTGTTGAACTACAAATGGTGTAGTTTAACATTCTCCATTTGCAAATTGTTTGCTAATCCTGTACTTCTGAAGGCAATTGAACTGTTTTTCTTTTAAATTTCTTACTTGAAAATTGGGTAGGGGTTAGCAGCCAAACAATAGCTCAGTAAGAAATTTAACAAACCGAGCCCTGTTGCCCTATTTTTACTCACTTTGCTGACACTAGTCATCATTCCTTCCTAGTTCACTAGATCTAAATTAGAAATTCTTTAACTGGGTAAACCTCAGTGATGGTGTCTTGTTCTTTAGCATTTCAACAATTGATACATAACAATTGGGACATTGTAGTTATATGTATACTTACATAAGCACAAAGCAGTATTCTTATGACTATATATGTGTATGTACTTATGTAGGGTGTGCCTGGCAACTGAGAACAAAAATTTTACAAAACAAAAACAAATAAGAAAACAACATATTCTTGGAAACACACACACACACACATTAGACACATCAAAAAAAAGTAGGGCATTCAACAAATCTGTTTGGCCTTAATGATGGGCCCTGTTCATTTTACGTTCATGACAGCAGACTCTAATAAATCTTTGGCACTGAGGACCACTGCCTCTTTAATGACACCCAGGTGCAGTAGTCCAAGGAATTCAAATCAGAGAAGCTTGGAGGGAGCATTTTAGGAATTAATTGATTGTGCCAGTGAAAATCCTTGGCTGGCCAATCCTGTTATCATGAGATCCATATGGGAAAGAGCAAAGTCTCTCTGAGACATGCGTACTTTTGAACCCACCTCAGCCTACCTTCTCAATCCAGGGCTTGGCTACTGAATCTAGTACAGCTTGTGACATCCAGTTCAGGTGGTGGGATCTATTCTGAGATGTTGTGGGATGACTAGACATGGCTCTTGTTACTTATAATAATACCCAGGACCATCTGAGACAATGAGAACTTTGAGGGTATTATATTGGAGACTTCTGTGGGATCTGCTCAAAGCCATCCAACACTCTTCTTGATTAGCTTATGGTCTCTAATTAAACTCTTTTAATCAGAGAAGAACCCAAACATTATGGGTTTCTTAAGGTACTTGAGCTTATTCAGCAAGTACCTCAACTGGACCACACAATATCCTCAGAGCTTGTCAGACATAAACTGCTTTTCTCTTCATTATGTATGACAATTATCTGGTGTTACTGTACACTGTATCTCTGTTGGTGGACCCTGCCACCTTCAGTTTTTCCATGTGTATAAGAATGCATGCATAAATGAGTGAGCTGGAAGAGTAAAAGCGTCATAACACTTTCAACTGAATTTAAAAGTTTTTCAATACACGACTTCCTTTATCAATAGCAGCTTCATTTGTTTTATCAACCTGATGGTATTGTCATTATTAACTTCCAGCCATATTGATGATGTCTAACCACTGAGAATTTTTTTTCCCTCCTTACCACAAATATCATGTCTTTGACTAAAGACCCCCAACTCTTTTACATGCCAGAACACCAAGTAACTAGCTACTTTCAAGTAGCTGGTGATTTTTTAAGTTATGTGATTGGCAGCTAGAATATCCTTTCCACATTCCATATCAATCTGTAATCTATCATGTTTGTTTTTAATACATCTGGAAAAATAAATGAATGTTAAAATTCATTTCTTGCCACAAAACATTGTATTAGCATGTCTTCTCTATATTGCTAGCTGAAGTTGTTCACAAATACCTTGTGTGTGTGTGTATGCGCATGTGTATGTTTGAGTACATCAATGGGGAGAAAAAAATCACTCAGTACTTGGCATTTTTTTTATTCATCTGAGCATAGGCTCTGGTACTACTTAGTCCTCTATATACAATTCTTCAGATCACAATGTAAAATTTATTTTAAAGACACCAATGTTGGTATGCAAATATGTTATGGTTTTGTATTGGTTAACACGAACTCTTTGTTCTTTGTACCTTTTTAGTGTTACATTTTGATTTATTTTAGTTCACAATTAAAAAATTTTTTTAATCATTATAGCATCTGACAGAATGGTTTGTGGTATTTGTTTTGTGTATTCTGAGTCCAAATCACTGAGGTCAACATTTCCTTTCCATCCTCTCAGTTGATAAATAAAATACCAATCCTGGATGGTGGATTGACTGGTTTATGGCACCGGATGCCATGCAGTATCTATTCCAGTTCTTTGCATTCTAAGTTCAAATCCCACTGTGACCTATTTGAGTGATAGCCCTATCTAATACTACCACCACTTAACAGCTTTGGTGCCTTTAGCAGAGTCTACTCTGTTACAAGCCTTGGGCCAGATCTCCAGTTGGAAGATATTTTTCTTTTGTCTGTCCAGCCGATCTTGGAGGTCTTGTAAAGGATCATGGGTACTGCATAGGTACTTCCTTCCCTCTTGAACAAAAAGATAAAACAAAAACACAAACATATATAATTGCGTTATTTTTTTTCTTTTATTATGGTACCAGTACCCTGTTTAAATACTTATATCTTTAAATTTGTGTCCACATGTTCTGAGCATTGTATTAATGGCAACAGGTGGTAGTTAGCTATGTATGTAAAATTTCTAATTTTCCAGCTGGCACCTTGTTATATCCAGGATGCAGCTAATCAGTTCTTTCATCTAATTATAAGATAGCCAGGTGAAATTTAAGTATATGTTGTTATTGTGTATCCTCAAATAATTTCTGATCTTTTAGCTTTCAGATTACTGTGTAAAATGTAATGCTTTGTTTATTCAAATTGTTTTGAACTAATCATGCATTTTTGATGATGTAATTGTTTATTCTAAAATGTCATTATAGGGAAGGTGTGAGACATTGGCTCTGGTGGGTTTAACATAATACAGGTTGAATATTTAAACCAGATATGACCAGTTTAAATGCTAAGGGGTTAGTGCACATAGGGAGTCTGTTGTTGCTCTAAATTGCCCCTGATCAAACAGGCCTCACGGCTAAAGATTTTCCAGATACAGTGCTCACCCAGATTACATTATCCAATGTACCTTTTCTATTTTAAAGTGATATGAGGGAGAGATTTGACTGCTGCTTCTAGCATATTGAGTAATCACATAGAGGCTCTCTAGGTATTTTGATTGTAAGTGATATAATGATGGCTGTTATAATGAAAAATAGAGATGTATGCAGTGGTGTCAAAAAAGAACACTGATACTTGGAAAGGTCAATGACTATAACAACTACAACAAAATAACATTTATTTGTAGGAGTGGAATTAAAGGAAGGAAAACTCCCACCAAAGTTGGAATTTTTAGTGAGAAGTGAGGTCTGAGGTATTGATTATATAAGCAAACAACTGTAGATTAATTAAGTGCAAAGTGTTGTTTTTATTTCATTTAAAAAAGTTTTTAACCTTTCTTAGTCGTAGAGAAAAGGACAGTGTTTGTGATCCTTTTAATTTATTTTTTAAGGGATTCCAACAGGTAGAAGGAAAGAAGTTATCTTAGATCAGGTATCTTGTTTGAATGCTTGTATAGAGTAAACTGTTAACTGCAACCAAAGAACATTAACTCTTTTGTATCAATCCTCCTAGGATTACCCCTTGTTCTATGAAATAAAATTCTTTTTTTAACATGATCTAAATTGAAACAAGCAAAGTGGCTAGTTAGAAAATCTCAGTAAAACATGAAAGTAGTAACTATACTGAGAAGTAATGTTTATCACCACTTCAATATGGCTGTTTGATGATACTACCATTTTTAACCCCAGGAAGAGCCTCCTCCAGCTGGTTAGCGATGCAATCTGCACCTGGTGTATATTGCAAGCAGGGAATCAAACCCCTACTGTCTTCTAGCAGATGACAGAATCACCAGAACAAATGGTTTTGGGCTATTTGTGCCTATTGTCAGTGAATGGAATTGAAACCTTCCATCAAAATAATGATAGTTATTTTACTAAACTCTTCATTATATACAAAATCAATTAAAAAATGAAAAAAGCAATGTATTCCCTCAGAAATATGGTAACAGAAGGGTTGATGATATCAAGCTTAAGAGTATCAAAGGGCCTGCAAAGGTCTTGTTCACTGTAACCATTCCTCCAGACACAGCAAATTAGAAAAAAAAATATGGAGCCATGTAATGGTATGAAACTGGACAACAGACTAATCCTACAAGCCAAGAACACAGAATGCTCAGCGTCTCATATGATACTCGGCGTCTCATATGATACTGCTGATCTGAAATGACTGCTATGGACTGGTACCATATTTTTGTCTACCCTGAAGGGATAGAAGACAATGTAGATTTTGGTAGGAATTGAACCCAGAGTGCAGAAAGGAGTCACAACAAATTTTGTTCAATTTGTATTTTTTTTTTTTTTATGTTTGCATAGTTTATTGAGGCATTAAATTACCATATGTATTGTAGTAAATGTATATATACTGTTGAAAGGCATGATGCTGTACTTTTTGTCTGAGATAAAAACTCTTCATAGATATGTTGTGTTAGAAGTATAATGTATATTGAAGTAAGGTGAGCATCATATCAGCTATGACTCATGAGAGTGACATGTTTTGCCTTATTTGGGGGCTTGTCAATGTTATGCATCCATTTGTTACTTCTTGGGGTGAAATATGTACTTCAGTATACAGTAATCATTTGCCATATTGCAGTTCAGCTATTGCGCCCTCAGTACATCGCAGATATTTCTGGCTAATATATGTAAATTTGTATTGCTGACTCAGTATATTGTGGGTTTTTGTGGCCAATAGGTACTCATATTTTTTAGATTTTAATTATTTTGGTGGTAAAATAAGCATTTTCATGCTTAAAAATTGATAAATTAATAGATAAAAATACAGTACAGTACTACACTATATAACACATTAATTAAAATGTATTAAAAGAAAATACTTAGTTACTTAGTGTACCGTAGATGAGTAAACAAAGAATCACACATACTGTATGGGAAACGAAACTCCTAAGAGTGTGGGGAGAGTTTATAAAGGCTTAAATATATAAAAATAATTTTTAAAAATATACAGTACAGTACTGTTTTTACTTCAGATTTTGATTTATTGTGGCAGGGTTTGGGTATGTCATGGGATTACTGTATAGGAGATGTTCTCTGATATTGTGGAAAGCTTGTCTGGATGTAAGAAACCTGATTAAATGAAAATCATCTAACTGGACACACTACCTATCCATAACCCTTACCTATTTTCAAGTAAGGGGTTTTTGTATTTCATACATCTGTGAAAGCATGAAGTGAATGGACAACAATAACAATACTGCTTGTAGTGACTATTGTAGAGCACAATGCACATATGTGCATATGATGCGCTCCTTTCAGCTTCATCATCATCCTTTAACGTCTGTTTTCTTAGCTGGCATGAGTTAGACAGAAAAAACTGGATAAGAGATCAAACCTATACCTCTCAAACACCAGCTAAGCATGCTGTATGATTAAGCTAAGTGTCCTATTATGATTATTTATAGATAGTTTCTGTCTACAAATTCACTCATGAGGTTTTAAGCAGCTTGAGGTTAAAATGGATGACACTTGCCCAAAGTGCTATGTAGTGGAGCTGAGCCTGAAACTACTTGGCTGGGACACTGACTTCTTAACCACATAGCCATGCAAATATTTTGTCTTCTGTTTTAATAACTCTGTTTGCCCTGTGAAGGGAAAGAAATTGAGTTATAAATGTTTTTTTTAGTAATAATGAAGAAATCACTATGAATGAATAATGACTGAGTGATTGAGCAAGAAATTGAATGACAGTGAATGGGTAGGAGAAAATGAATAACATCTGAGTGACGCAGTGAGAAATTGAATGATGGCCAAATGATTGAGATATTCAATGATGTCTGAGTGACAGTGAGAAATGGAATAGTGACTAAATGACTGAGAATGAGAAATTGAAAAATGACAGACTGAATAATAAATTGAATAGTGACTGAGTGAGTAACTGAATAATGATTGAGTGTGAGAAATTGAATAATATCTGAGCAACTTAGTGAGAAATTGAATATTGACTGGGTGTTTGAGTATAAGATATTTAATAACGACTGAGTAAGAAATTGGATAGTGATTGAGTTTAAGAACTTGAATAGTGACTGAGTGTGAGAAACTAAATAATGACCGAGTGATTGAGTGAGAAATTGAATAATGACTGATTGAGTGTGAGAAATTGAATAATGACTGATTGAGTGTGAGAAATTGAATAATGACTGATTGAGTGTGAGAAATTGCATAATGTCTGAGTGACTCGGTAAGAAACTGAACAATGACTGGGTGATTATGAGATATTGAATAGTGACTGAGTATGAGAAATTAAATATCAACAAAGAGATTCAAAGAAACGATTGAATGTGTGAGTGTATGTGTATGGAGGTGGGGATAGAAAAACAAAAAGAATGTGAAATGGAATTATTACTGAAGTTATATTATTATTATTATCAGAGAGTGGGAGCATTACACTGCAGGAGTATCATATTTGGTTAGTTTCCTATCTCTAAACAGAATTTGAAGCTGACTATTAGTGAAGCATATTTTTAAAAACAACATTCACTTTAAATTATGATTTTCATGTTTTTTTTTTTCACTGTGTGGCTGTCTGTAATTGGCTGTATGTGCATGTGGCTGTATATGTGTCTGTGTATCTGTGTGTGCATACAGGAATGCATACATAAATGAGTGAGCTGGAGGAGTAAGAGCTGTCATAACATTTTCAACTGGATTTACTGATTAAATAAAGAAAATATTTAAAATTTTCCCAATATATGGCTTCCTTTATTAATAGCAGCTTCATTTATTCATTTATTTATTTTTTGGTTCTCTTTCTAAATCTTTTCTGTTCCATTAATGTAAAAAGTGTTTGTGTGTGTGTGAGAGAGAGAGCAAAACATCACATCTATATTATGGTTTCCTATAAGTATTAGAGTTGCTATCTAGGATCTTTAGGTGTAAGAGTAAATATGTGAATGTGTATGAGAGAGAGGGGGATGGAGGGAGTCAGAGCAGATTACCAGATAACCAGACAGAAGTTTTGGAACTTTTGTATCTAGTTCATAATACTCCTGTTATGTCAATGGCTAAGACATAACTCTCAGATAGTCTACTTCGCCACAGTATAAATAAATACCTATGAGAATATAGATAATTGCATAAACAGCAATAGTACATTGAATGGAATATTTCATTAACTTTAACACTCTCTATTGATGCCCCATCAAGAAGTGATACAACAGAGATATGTATGCTGTATGACGGCAAAGACTTCAGTTGTGTATCCGTGGATTTTAAGATGGAAGGCATGTGGCTTAGTGGTTAGGGTATTCAGCTCCTGGTCAGAGGTTCATGAGTTTGATTCCCAGCAGTGTATTGTGTCCTTGAGCAAGACATTTTATTTCATGTTGTTCCAGTTCACTCAGCTGGCAAAAATGAGTAGTTACTTGTATTTCAAAAGGGCAGCATTGTCATGTTTTGTGTCATGTTGAATCTCCCTGTGAAATACATTAGGGGTACATGTGTCTGTGGAGTACTCAGCCATTCACACATTAATTTCACGAGTAGGCTGTTTTGTTGATCAGATCAACTGGAATCCTTGTTTTAATCAATGAAGTACCAAATAAGATGGACTGTTTCTGTATAAGATATGTATATGTGTGTCTATGTGTAAATATGTATAGATAAATATGTACTACATTTATTCAGGTTTAAATTGCACCTTTTTTTTATGATCTGATTTCTGAAACATTGGCTTTACTCTAGGTGCATTTTTATAGCTTACACCAGTAAAGTTGAAAGGTCACATTTAAATGTTTTTTGCTAAGATCCAGAAATATTTTTGATGTACTTTTTCCAGCAATTACAGTAAATAAAACTAAACATCCTTTTTTCCATGCATTGTAATATTAAATAAAAGTCAATGCATATGAAACACGTTATTTTTTTTCCCTAGGATTTTATTACTCATAATTAAGGTGCTCATTACATATAGTGCATATTATGTGGAGTACTTAGTGTAGCACACATGGTTGTAAGATTGTGGTTTCAGTTCCTGGACCAGTTCACCCAGCTGGCAAAAAGAAGTAACCCTGTGACAGACTGGTGTCCCATCCAGGTGGGTAGTACAGAATATATAATCTCAAGAATCTGGTAAACTCGTTTTATGAGCCTAAGACTTGGGAAAGACATTTGATCCCTTGCTTTTCTTTTTTTTTTTTTTTTTTTTTTTTTTTAGCGGTTATTATACATGCATCATATATATAATAATCGTAAACATGCAACCCACAGAAGTGCTGTACTCATAAGTGTAAAATCATAGTTTCAATTTCTGGATCAGGTAGTGCTTTGTGTTCTTGAGTAAAATGCTTCATTTCATGTCACTCCAATTTGCTCAGTCATAAATGAGTTCTGTCAGTAGCTGGGAAGTTAACCCTTTGACTGATCAGTGTCCCATTCTAAGTTACTTATAAACTAATGAAACTGGCCTTATGAGCCCTAGGGCTCATGATAAATCTAAGTCTTATCATGTCTTTGGTGAAGGTGAATCTCTTGAGATCAGCCTTCATCACTTTCATAGATTCCTTCCACTTTGATCTCTTTACTTTTTAGCCAGACTCTCCTCAGTCATGTTTGTATCTGCACAGTCTTCTCTCTTACATACTACATCTGATACTTCTTAGTAAGTGAACCTGTTATCAAGTACATTTGAACCATGACTGTTCCATATTCTTGTATATTCTTGTATTCACTGGCCAGTGTGTCCTATTTTTCCCCTTTAGTGTTCAAATTACTCTGCCAAAATATAAAGTTTATTTATTCATTGTCATCATCATCGTTTAGTGTCCGATTTCCATTCTGGCATGGGTTGGATGGTTTGACTGAGGTCTGGAGAGCCAGCAGCTGCACCTGGCTCCAATCTGATCTGGCATTGTTTCTAAAGCTGGATGTTCTTCCTAACGCCAACTACTCCAAGAGTGTAGTGGGTGCTTTTTATGTGCCACCAGCACAAGAGCCAGTCAGGCAGGCCTGGCTTCAATCGCGTTCGGATAATGCTTTTTATGTGTGAGATTTTGATGTTATTGTCTACCTTTAGGGTGGAATTGTAGCATAGGTGTGAGAGGTTAGACTTGGCCAGTTTGAACTTAAAACAGGTGTATCTGGGCTGGATATGGCCAGTTTAAATGCTAAATTGGTATTGTGTGATTCAAATAAGTTTAGTTTATACTTGTAGTAAGTCAAGTTACCATGTACAAGCTCTTTCGTGGTCTTATATTTAGAGAACATCAGTAGAAAGCATGCATTACATCAGTAATTGATGCAAAAAAGAAAAGTCTACGAAGGAATCTAAAAACATGAAGCTGTAACAAATTTTTTTTTCTTTAAAAAAAAATAATCTATTTTTGAGAGAAATTTATCTTAAATGATAAAAATAT
>JARUKP010001092.1:0-10004 GCA_029874955.1 Octopus insularis
TAAGTTCCTCAATCTGTTCTGCTAGATCCTTCTTAATGGATGTATTTTCTTCCAAGTGTGATTTTATAGTTTCATGTTTTGCCCTAATACAGTCAAGCTCTGTTTTAAAATATTTTTCTTTATCTAAGAGTTGATTTTCTAAGACAATTTTGGCTTCTTCCAATGACTGTTTCACAATTGTATGCTCTTCAAGTGCTTTTTCTTGTTTAGCTAGTTTATCTTGCAATTCCCCGTGTTCACAGACAATGTTTTCAAATTGATTTTTCAAAGTTGCATAAGATTCTTCATGAACTTTTAACTGACTTTCAAAGTTCTGCTTCATTTCCTCAAGATTTACTGACTGAGAACTAAGCTGATTCTGTAAACATTCGCGCTCATTCGAAGTTTCCTCAACACATTGATACACTTTCTGATGCAAGAAGCTGATCACATCATTAAGATCAGTGGGTAACTGTAGATCTTCTGTCAAAACATTGGGCTTAATGGCATGGAAAATTTTCTCAGAAAAGTTCTGTAAAGAAGATTTTGATTCCTCCAACAGAAGGTGTTTCTGTTCAATTTGTTGATTCAAATTGATAATCTCTTGAGACAAAGCTTGCCGAGTACTTCCCAATTCATTTGAGTGTTTTTCTTCCATTTTTAGTTTTTCTGCCTGTATGTTGGTGAGTTTCTTTTCAAATTCGATACATTCAGTCTCTTTTAAAGTCAACTGACTCTGAGTTTTGGTACAGTTGTTATTTAAAATGTCATTTTGTTCTTGTAAGTCTTTATACAGATTTTGGAGTTGGCTTAATTGGTCCTGAAGAGACTCATTTTCATCAGATCTCTCTTTTATTTCAGTTTTCATATCCTCAATCTGATCCAGTAATTCTTGAAGTTTATTATTCAATAGAGAATTCTCTTCTGATGATGACCGCAGCTGCTCTGACAACTTCTCCTGAACAACTTTACTCGTTTCTAAAATCTCACTGTTCTCTTGTACCAAAGTGTTTAGTTTGGCTTCAAAGTCCTCCTTTTCTGTACTGTTCTTTTTCATCCAGTGCTGAGATTCACTAATAGCTTCAGCAAGTTTATTTTCAACATCTTGTATTTTTTCATGTAGCAGTGTCTTCTCATGATCACTTTTGCTAAGTTTATCATTCAGCTTCACTGTAGTTTGTTTTAGTCCTAGTATTGTTTCTTCCACAGCTTTTAATTCTGATTGAAGTGTGATATTCTCTTGGTTGCTTGTGCTCATATGGGATTCTAATTTTGTGATTTTGCGCTCTAATTCAAATTTTATTGTTTTATGTGATTCAATCTGAGAATCAAACTCTTTTGTCTTCTCACGAATTGTACTCTGTAAGCTATTTACTTCTTGTTTATATTTCTTAATATCAGTCTTTAAAATATCAACATTATCAGCAAGCTCTTTTGCAGCTTCCTCTCGTTGAGAGACCAATATTTTCTCAGCGCTCTCACGGAGCCTTTGCTCAACACCAAGTTGACGTTCTAGCTCCTGCTTTTCAAGCAAACTATTTTCATAATCTGACACCAACTCTTGCTGTTTAGCAGAAAACTCTTCTTTTGCTGATTCCAGTTGAGTACAAAGATTTTTTATCTCTTCTTCTAGTGAAGCCTTTTCAGAGAGAAATTTCTGTTCTAGAGATTTTTTCTCACATTTCAAAGAATCCATCGACATAATCAGTGTCAGGCGCCTGTTTTCATTGTGCTTTGTATCAGATTCAACTTGCTACAAAAATAAAAACCACCTTGAGTAGAATAACAACAAACCAGACAATAATATTTCAAGTTAACATTAAATAATAATTGATAGCTGTGACTAAGATACTGTATCACAGAGCAATAAGCTGAAAATCTCATATAAACACAATGTTTTTCTGAAATAAGAAACACAACTGTTCGATAACACATTTGAAAAATTGTGACCACTTCAAGTATTTCATCCATCCATATTATAATGGTTTTTAATTAAGTCACAAGGCTAGCGATTTTGAGAGGAGGGGCTTAGTTGATACTATTGATCTAGAACATGACTAGTAACTTGTTTTACTGAGCCTGGAGGGATGAAAGGCAAAGCTGATCCCAGTAGGATTTGAACATGGACTGTAAAGAGCCATGTCTCAAAGAATTTTTTCCACACTGGCTATTCTGTGAATGCACCAATTTGATACATCCTTATAATAATGGTTTCCAATTTTGATACAAGGCCAACAATACTGGAGGAGGGGCTAAGTTGATTACATCGACCCCAGTGCTCAACTGGTCCTTATTTTATTGATCCCAGCATTCAACTGGTGCTTATTTTATCAACCCTGAAAGGCAAAGTTGATCCCAGTGGCATTTGAGCCTAGAATGTAAAGACAGAAGTAATGCCACTAAGTATTTCACCCAGTGTGGTAATGGTACTGACTTCATACATCCTCATAATAACAACTTCAACAAGTCGTACAAATACATTTGCTGATCCACTGAATACATGTTAGCAGAGGATCATATGTGGGTGAGTGAATGTTGAGAAAAAGTTTTCTTGTTTCATCAACACAAAAATGTAAGGAAATAAAATGAATATTCTTAAAGTACCCTAAACTTACCATATTTGTTAATTTCAGTTCAGTGCTTACAGTAGAAAGCTCTTGTTGTATCTGGGCTACCTTTGCTTGCTGTTGTTGTAGTTCTGATTTGTATTTCGTTTCTGTCTGTTGCCAATTAGATTCCTTTGCAGAAAAACATTCAAGATCTTCCTTCAGTTTTTCAATCGTATGCTGCTTATCCAAAATGTGGCGCTGATCATTATCCTGTTCAATTTTTAGCTTTTCAATCTGATTCTTCAGTATGTCATTGTTGGAGTTCAGGTTTAGAGAGTCTTCATGTAATTTCAATAATTTGGACTAAAATATAATATGAAAATTATAACAAACACTCACTCACATATAAAATACAATTGAATTCATATTTTGAATGATCAAAGAAAATGTTTATATTTTCTAAGTCAGTTATCATCATCTTCATTATCATTTTAATATCTATTTTTCTATGTTTGCATGAGTTAGATGAAATTCGTTGAGTCACTTATTGGTTAAGGTAGTTGACTCACAATCGTAAGGTTGTGAGTTTGATTCCTAGTGGCATGTTTTGTCCTTGAGCAAGACACATTATTTCATGTGGCTCCAGTCTACTCAGTTGGCAAAAATGAGTCGTAGATGTATTTCAAAGGGCCAGCGTGTCTGTGGATCGCTCAGCCGCTTGCACATTAATTTCAAAGCAGGATGTTCTGTTCATCTGAGAAGCTGGAACACTCATTGTCATAACTGGTAGAGTGCCAGATTACATTTTCTACAACTGGAAGCTCTTTCCATCACCAACCCTCACATTTCCTCTAGTCTGTCAAACATCAGAAACCCTATGGCCATGATGGTTTACAACTAGTGTATGACACCAAGACAGGAAAACACAAATACACACATACCGTGAGTTATAGCAATAGACACTTGCCCGAGGTATCAAGGTATCATGCAGTGGGACTGAACCTGAAACCACTAGGTTCCAAAGTAAACTTTTAACCATACAACTACACCTGCACCTAAAGGTGGACGTAAACCCAAATATACTTTCTTACATCTGACTCAATTGAAACACAAGCTCTTTTGTTTCTTGTGCCAAGGACAAGTGCTTGATATGTCAGATACAAGTGCTTGCTCCTAACAATCAATCTGCAGAGGCACTTGAGATGTTATCCCTGATGATGCAGCATCTTCAGAAATTCTTAATTGCTAAGTATAGTTTAGTTGCCTTTTGTTAAGTTTGTTTCATAGTTACTCATATATTTGATGGAGTTGCAAACCTGGGTCAAGCCTCCTTGAAAACTAGGCATTTGGCAGCTGGAAAGTTATCAGATACTTACAGTCTTCTACCAGTGTGATTCGTAGAATATCAATCATTGCATTCTAAACAGCCACTGCTTTCAACTATTGATTTGAAAAAGTTAACACTATCTAAACAAAGTTCATGCTACGGATTAATACAACTATATATGATCCAACAAGGAAGCTTTCTATAATGGTAGCTTAACTTACAGAAAATAGCAGATTAGATCCTACTGTCTTAAAAAAGATGGGACATATTAAAACATCGTAGAAAGATTGTATCGCAAAAGCAGACAAGATATCATCATGCCTAGAAAATCTTTGATCATAAGTCTGCCTGATTATGGCAGACTTGGAGCCATATAACTGTACACATTCTTCCAACAACAAACACATTCAGAAAGTATCTTACTTCTAAGATGTCTTGTTCCAATGTAAGTTTTGAGAGATCAATTTTTAACTGCTCATGAATATCTGGAGCAATCCATGTTGTCTTGATATCTTCCAGTTCTGTCTTCAATTCAGTCATCAAATGGTCTGTTACGACACTCATATTTTCTCCAGCTGGTTGCTTTTCTGAAAGAAAAAAAAAAAAAAAAGCTTATTAACTAAAAGCCATCATCTACATTACTCCACAAACTTCTTGCTTCTCAATCACATGGTCCTGGGTTCAGTCTCACTATAACCTCAGGTTGACTAAAGCTTTGTGAGAGGACTTGGTAGAAGGAAACTGAAAGAAGCCTATCGTGTGTGTATGTGTGTGTCTGTCCCTCATCACCGCTTGACAACTGATGTTGGTGTGTTTACATCACCATAACTTAACAGTTTGGCAAAAGAGACTGACAGATGAAGTACCAGGCTTTAAAGAAAAAGATACTGGAGTCAAGTCATTTGACTAAAATCCTTCAAGGCAGTGCCCCAGTATGGCTGCAATCTAATGACTGAAACAAGTAAAAGCTAAAATTTTGAAATGATTAAATATTTTATTCTAAATAAGAACAAATTGTTTTATTGATTATATGCAGATATCTTGTTCTGGACAGTTTTACTATGATAATGCAGTAATTATTAAACAATCAGTATTATTTGATGAAAATATGAAGAGATTTGGATTACGATTATTCTTCACTGTTATTTTTTCATAGTTCTGCAATCATTCTCCTATGTTTCTTTGAGCACAAACACAACAGGATTCTTTCAGTTTCTGCCAACCAAATTTGGTAATCATATGAATGAGTATTTTTCCAATTGAACAAACAGTCTTTATGGAGTTATAACATTTTCAATTACTGACTCAATGGTAGATATAAATCTACTTTTACTCGTTTCAGTTATTTGACTGTGCCCAGACTGGGGCACTACCTTGAATGGTTTTAATTAAACAAATTAAACCCAAGACTTATTTTTTCGTTTTCAAGCTAAGTACTTATTCTATCAGTCTCTTTGGCAGAACCACTAAGCTACAGGGATGTAAACACACTAACACCAGATGTGGGTGAATGCACACACATGATGGGCTTTTTTCAGTTTCTTATTTCTTTACAGCCCACAACGGGCTACACACAGAGGGGACAAACAAGAACAGACAAATGGATTAAGTTGATTATATCGACCTCAGTGCATAACTGGTACTTATTTAATTGATCCCAAAAGATGAAAGGCAAAGTCAACCTCGGCGGAATTTGAATTCAGAATGTAACGGGAGACGAAATACTGCTAAGCATTTCGCCTGGCGTGCTAACGTTTCTGCCAGCTCGCTGCCTTTTTTCAGTTTCTGCCTACCAAATCCACTCACAAAGCTTTGGGCAGTCTGAGGCTATAGTAGAAGACACTTTTGCCCAAGGTGCCATGAAGTGGGACTGAACCCAAAATCATGTGGTTGGGAAGTAAACTTCTTACCACACTGCCAAAACCAAATTTAATTTTGCATAAAGCCATTTCACAGAATTATGTGTTTAGGTGGAATTTGTAGCAGTTTCTTTTGACTGACTGACTGTCTGTCTGTCTCCTCTTAGATCATTTAGAAATAAAATTTATAATCACCTGACTGAAATGCAAGTGTTTCTTCATAATCTTTCTTCAATACTTCGTACATTTCTCTCAGTTTTGCTAAATTGTCTTCTGTGAAATTTTTACTCTGAATTGTCTCATCCAAGACTTTCTGCTTGTGATCCAAGTGCAATTGGAGATTAGAACTTTTCCTCTGTTCTAAATGCAGTTCCTTCAAGTTCTTGACTTGTTCTAACTGAGCCACCTTCAATTGTGATTTCTGAAAGATGTGAGGTGACACAGTGACAGCACAACCATTTCCTAAACAGTGGGGCATTTATATAAATAATTACAAATATTGATACATATAAGCAGGCTAAGTCAACAGGTATCACAATGTTTAATGTCTTACTCATTTTGCTCAAGGATGCAACTTGTCCTTGGTCATGAACTCTACTTGTTCCACATCACTTAGCTAAAAATTAGCAAAATTAATTGCCAATTATCTTGAAAATTAATTTATCCTACCTTTCCACCTTATAAATACAATATCATGTGCTAACTAAAAAGAAACCATTTTGGAACATAGTTAATAATCAAAACATCAACTCAACTAACCATTAGATATTTTTTACTAATTTTTACTTACTACTTCCTTCAGTTTCTTCAATTCTTCATACACTTCAGCATTTTCATTCTTTAGTGAAGTATTTTCCAATTTCAATGATTTAAGTTCATCATGCTGACTTTTTACCCTGGAAAGAAAAATAGAATAAATATAAACAAATATACAACAACTTGCACTAATGTTGTGTCTGTATCTTCTTATTACCAAACACACTGTTTCCACTTCCCTGCATGGATGTAAAACAGAAACCCCATACAAGTGGCACATACAATCTTTAGAGATTAGTGTTCCCTGAAGATCCTTTCAGTTACCCAGTAAGATAGGATTATTCACAGAGAAATCCTGATTTGAACCAACACCAGAAGCACTTGAGAGAAGTTAGATATGTATTGTATATGTCTAACTCTTATCTTCCTTGTATGATATTCTATGCTCAGTAATACCATAGTCAGAAGCAAAGAAATGATCCAAAGATCAGATGAAAATAATTTTGAAGGGAAGTAATGTCAGTCTTCCTAAATGGAAGACATTATTGCCTGCCACTCCCTTTGGCAGTCTCATTGTTGGAGAGAGAGAAAGTGGAGATATGGTGGAGAAATACACAGGTCACTATCAAAAAAGGAGAAAAGAGACACATGCTCAGAATTAGATCTGAAACTTCCAACTAAACATTTACATGCTATACTTACAACTGGAGCTGTACATTAACAACGGGGAAGTACAATCATCAAGGATTAAGAAATGAACTCAAAAATGGTCAGCATCAGATTCCACAAACAATTATCCTTTCTAGTAAAGGCACAAGGCCTGAAGTTCTGTAGGGAGGGAACTAGTTAATTACATTAATCCCAGTGTTTCACTGGGACTTAATTTATTGGCCCTGAAAGGATGAAAGGATAAGTTGACCTCAGCAGAATATGAACTCAGAATGTAGTGACTGACAAAATGCTGATGAGCATTTTGCCGACCACACTAACAATTCTGCCAGCTTACCACCTAAGATTCCATAAACAATAATAAGCAGCAACACATGCAAAAATGCAAGAGAGGACATAAAAAAACGGTGTCCACGATTTGATTTGTGTGTGTAAGCACACAAATATGTACATGCAAATAATATTTTTTTCTTTGTGTCTTAAAATAGGATACTTGATCCTATGTGTATCAGTTTACCTTGCTTTTCAATGAAGGAAATGTTGACAGTAAGACAACATATCAAAATAACTGAAATACAATATCTCACAAAAATTACAGAATAAATGCACCTGTGCTGGTGGCACATAAAAAGCACCCAGCATACACTGTAAAGTAGTTGGCACTAGGACGGGCATCGAGCCATAGAAAATATGCCACAACAGACAATTGGAGTCTGGACAGTTCCTTGGCTGGCCAGCTCCGGTCAAACTGTCCAACCCATGCCAGGATGGAAAATGGACATTAAATGATGATGATGAACTCTGAATTCTAGCAGATAAAAAACAAAATTGAATACTTGAAACTTTATAACAGACAACTGATGTGTAAGGAATCAATAAGATACCAGATAGTGTGCTAGATGTAGTTATAGATAACATCAATAATAATGGCTTCAAACTTTGGGGTTAGATCAATTACATCAACCCCAGTATTCAACTGGTATTTATTTTATTCCCCACCCCTAAAAAAAAAAAAAAAAAGAAAGGCAAAGTCAACTCAGAAAATAAAGATAGATGAAATCCCACTAAGCATTTTGGTGTTGTAATGATTCTGCCAGCTTGTCACCTTAATAATAATGGACTACAGAAAATATTCTGTTCAATGCCACAGATTTGCTTGTCAGTTGTTTGACCATAACCAGTTGAGCGTGTCCCTTAGTGGTTGACAATATGTGCATCTCTGATCACGTGCAGAAGTAGTGGGGGAGCATCATAGCCATGTGTTGAGAGGAATTCTTTGGGGTTTAAATAATTCACCTCTGGAGACATGGGTGTTTTATTCATCATTCTTACACAAACTTTATTTAGGGACCTTTTGAGCAGGATGGACTACTTGATCTGAAGAAAATTCTAAGTGGGTGCCACCTGCAAGGTCATGCACTGTTTATCTTCATATAAGGTAATCATTTCATAAACATATGGTTGTGATGCATGTGCCTGGTGTACTCTTATCAGACGGGTAGTCCTGAAGGGTATATTGGGCTTTGTATATTTGTACCCCAGTGTCACTTTGACCGCATGCATTGCTCTTTCACTCAATAATAATAATAATAATAATAATAAAACAGTAATCTATCAAATGATCTAACTATACATACTTATCAGCATCAGCAACTAATTGGTCATATTGATTCTTAATGTTGTCGTATTCATCTATCTGGTCTTGCAACTTTTTCAAATCTCGAATTTGGTTGTTCAGTTCTCGGATTTTGTCATCTAAAGAATCCAGAAAATAGAGAAAAAAAAAAAAATCGAAATAGGAAAAATAAAAGTGAATATACAAAATAATGAGAAAATATGTAGATATGTGGGTGGATAGATGAGAACAGCTGCTTAAAGAAGTGCCAATACCTAACTGTGGAGGGCACCTGTGGAACGAGTAAACCGAGGAAGACGTGGAATGAAGTGGTGAGAAAGGATCTTCAAACACTGGGCCTGACTGAGGAAATGACAAGGGACTGGGATTGTGGCAATCTGCTGTACTTGATAAGACATGTCAAGCTAAGTAAAAGTGTGGTCATCCATACATACAGGTATGTTCTTTGTAGGTGTTGATGTCGCATAAAATGCACTTGTGCTGCATAAACACACCTGTGCTGGTGGTACAGCCAAAACAATAAGAGCCAAAACAATTGGAATCTGGCCAGTTCCTGTCAAACTGTCCAACCCATGCCAGCATGGAAAATGGATATTAAATGATGATAAAATGGTGATGTGGGAAAGAGTAGGCATAAGATGGCTGAAAAAGTTAAGAAATTCATTTTGTAACCATGGATGATCCTTTTGAGAAGTACCCTGACCAAGCATTCTACTACAGACCTGGGCTGAGTGAAATTGAAGAGCAAGAAGATCACAGGATGGACTGAACCTGTTATTTAAAAGCCCAGCCTTGTCACTTGGCACCCAGCTGACCGAGAATTATATTAAGGGTACAAGCGTCTGTGGAATATTAATTTATTAGTAAGTAGTTCTCTTGATTGAGTGACTGGGAATTGTAAGAAGTCCATTTAATGGAAGAGAATGAATGGAATTGATTTTAATGGAAATGGAAAAGTGTGCATGAAGGTCTGGTATAATATTAGGTTATCAATGAAATCAACAGTAGAATTTTTTGACTTAATTGCAGTCTTCATTTAACCGTTTACTATTTAAATTAGCCATATCTGGCTAAAATATTCTACCTTTTATATGTCCAAACTGGCCAGATCCAGCCTCTCATATCTAGTGTACAATGTCATTCTAGAAATATACAATCACATCATCAAAATCTTGAAGTTACGAGATAATATGCATGATTATTTCAAAGGAATGTGAATAAATAAGCAT
>JARUKP010001093.1:0-10004 GCA_029874955.1 Octopus insularis
TAGAATAAGTACTAGGCTTACAAAGAATAAGTCCCGGGGTCGACTTGCTCGACTAAAGGTGGTGCTCCAGCATGGCCACAGTCAAATGACTGAAACAAGTAAGTAAAGAGTAAATCCTAAACGTTCCAACACTGAGAAGATAATCTTGATGTAAATGTTTGAAAACAAGGATAAACCTAAAGTTTTCTACAAGTTACTGGCTATGAAATAAAAATTTTAATTTTTCAATGTAATGACTGCACTTCGGCTTGAACCTCGCTAAGAACACTGTGGTATAAAACAGTCGCAAAAAAGAAAAAACAAAAAAAAAACAAAGCAAAGCAAAACAAAGCAACTCACACATTTCACATGACAGTTTATTCTGCACGAAGAAAGAAAACATAATGCTTCTGACTGACGATGTGTTGTACCTGTTTAACCTTCAAAGTACCACATGCATTCACATCCACATACACGCGCGCGGGCGCGCGCGACCCGGTGTGTATGGTTGTGTGTAATAGAAGAAAGTGTGTTTGGTAGCCTTATGAAAATACTTTAATTTAATGATTCCAGGCAGCCATGTAATTGCGGTGAGTATTCGTAGAATCATCTCGCCGTTAGCAAGAAGTCAGTAAGATAACTGAAACTGACAGATATGGCTTGGGATGTTAATGTATATTAATGAAGTGGATCACAACGAACCATATTTACTTTCAACACTATTTCTGAAATATCTAGACGAATGATGATGATGATGATGCGATGATAGTTCATGAACAAGATGATTATGATGATAACGATGAACATTTATAATATGAAACTTGCCTCTGTTTGCCAGTCTAAGGAGTGTTTTCAGAGTACAGTCGTACTATGTATGTTTTGTCAAATTTAGAAAATAATATTCTGAGTTGCTGAAAAGATGGACCATCGTTCTACTTTCTTTTTGGAGATAAATTGTTTGGTATTTTTATTTACTTGTTTGTTTCTTGCTATTTATTATTGGCTTTGTTTTTGTGATTATAACCTAATCTTTATATTTGTGGTTTCGTTTCTTCTTACCAACTTCGCAAATATATATATATATATATATATATATATTAGAAAATGAGATGACAAAGGTTTAAACACTTTTACTCTTTTACTTGTTTCAGTTATTTGACTGCTGCCATGCTGGAGCACTGCCTATAGTCGAACAAATCGACCCCAGGACTTATTCTTTGTAAGCCTAGTACTTATTCTATCGCTACTTTTGCCGAACCGCTAAGTTATGGGGACGTAAACACACCAACATCGGTCGTCAAACGATGGTGGGGTGACAAACACAGACGCACAAACACACACACACATACACACACACACACACACACACACACACATATATATATATATATGACAGGCTTCTTATGACTGCTCATAAGGCTTTGATCGGCCCGAGGCTATAGTAAATGACACTTGCCCAAGGTTCCACGCAGTGGGACTGAACTCGGAACCATGTGGTTGGGAAGCAAACTACTTACCACACAGCCACTCCCATCTTAAGATGCAGTGGATTCATAGTAACTCAGCCACTCAACTATGAGTCTACCGTATGTTATAAAAGAAACGTAATCGTTTTTTTCCTTTGTCATCTTATTTTCTTATTACGCTCTGTACTCGACTAACGCTTCGTTGTGAAGCATATGTATGTTGAATTCTACCCTGAGTTATTAGTCTCGCAATGCCTAGGCGAAATATGTGTGTGTATGCGTGCACGCCTTTGTGTGTATGTCTGTATGTGTGCATGCGCACACACGCGAAAATAGCGTTTGAAATAAAATATCTTTTTTAAAATCTTTAAAAATAGATTGACATAAACTTTAAGGAAGGAAACTGTCGCTTTGCGTAAGCGCTTTTTGCAGATTTCGGCTTTTCACACACAGGTGTTACAAGGTATTTCGTATAGAGATAACTGTTTTAGTAGCGGTGTTTGACTTTCTCCGGTTTAGTTTCGGATTTAGAACTCTTATAAAGTATTCTTCTTTTTCTTTCTGCAGTTGATTATTTTCTTCCTTTATAATGTAAAAAGGGAACATTTAAAATTGTCATTTTGCACAGATGTCTAGCTGTTCTCTGCGTGAAACATTTCTATGAGATGAATCTTTGATTTTTTTGCTTATGTACCCTAACCCGATGTATTAATTTTGATCCTGTCTGACTAAAACAATTCTCATTTCATTGTGGGTATGTAATGCAGTAAATGAGTTTTCGTTTTGTAATTCATAATTACATGAACCATTAATTCCCTTCCATCCTTTAATTTTTTATTTTTGTTTTTTCCTATTTAGTTTTTCCCACGTCCCACAACGAAAGTCTTCACATTTTTTGATCCGTATTATTTCTGATGAGAATTTCGCCTTCATTAAGAGACTTTTAAGACTTAACGGTTGTTTTCAGCAGTAAATCACTTGTGATTTTTAAAATTATTTTCTAAGATTTGATGATTGATATAGAATTACAAGGAATCGTTTGACAGATTGTAAGATGTGATTTCTAGTCACAGTGATCTGGAAGCTAAGTCTGTGTTACTTTTTGCGTATTATAAAGAAACGTAAGCTAAACTCTTTAATACTGAATTCATAGACAAGAATACATAGATAAAAATTTTGGGCCCAATAACAATCGATTATCTCGATCCCAATACTTATCTGGTACTTTATTTTATTATCTCCAGGAGAATGAAAAGCAAAATTGACCTTAGTAGGGTTTGATCTCAAAGCCTAAAGAACCGGAACAAGCATCACAAAGCATTTTGTCACACCCACTTACGATACTGCCAAATTCACTCATTATAAACGCTAAAGCAATTCTTTTTTTTTTTTTTATCACGGTAAACAAAGCATCAGTGTTCTTACCTAGATGCTTCTAAATAATTTATATTATTCACTATTTTAAAGTAAAGCAGTATTTATAACTGAGTTTTATGTCTGACAAGTTTTTAGTTTTATGTAGACTTAAGAGAATTGGGGAAGGGTGTGTAACTGTATGAGAACACTAAAAAATCATCTCCATTGACAACTGTGACATACTACGTGCTTTCCTAGGTAAAATATTCACACCAGTCTCGATAGATTTTTTTTCCTTTGGAGCATTTGGAAAACGTTCAAAATTTCAATATAATCTAGTTGTAGATTATTGAAATCGATTGCTGCAGAATGTACCGAATTATGTTTACTTCTGTGAACTTAAACGTGACTAAATAGTAGGTTTCACTAAGAAGTGTTAAGGCCTACTTTTGTGTCGATTTAGTCTGAATAAGTCAGACTCAATGTCAAAACTCTATCCGTCTTCAGATCTTATAAAACCGATAAATGAGTGAATTTGGATACACACAAGAAATACCTACAAAAGTGTAATTTCGAGTAGATATCTCACCATTGCATCAGATGCAACAACGAAGGACCCTCCACATGGTCGCTCGACCTACTCGAAATATCAGTCAAGTGTCTTCAAATCATATCCGAGTGTGTTTAAAAAAATTGAATAATGCAGTCTAAATACATTGTGTCTGAATAAGAGACAGGCAGTCAAAGAAAAAACGATGTTGATCATAGACCTACTCGATTAGGGATGACTTGGGACTAAACATGAGCAGTCAGTAAGTTTGATGAAATAATAAATGACCTTTCTTAACATACGGGTGATAGCCAAGTAAGATAGAAAACGGGGACTAAAACAACAATGAACCGATGTACAAAGTCAGTGTAACAATATTGTGGAGGAAAGGAATATAAATCATTAGCATTTCGGATAGTCGTTCTTCATCTAGATAGAAAGAAGGAAATTGGAAAGAAAAGATACGATGTTAGATTAGATACAACACGCTATAATGGCAAGTAGTAAGTAGTCTTAAAAAGAAGTGTTTTTCAGAAATAAAGTTTATAGTTGCATTTATACATCTGTGTTTGGACGGATAGAGAATCAAGTGTGTGAGCAACGTTGTGTTCAAATGTGTGAGACGTGTTATTGTCTGGGTAGTATGAACAAGGCGCCAAAGCATGTGGGTATGGGTGATTGATGAATGAGTGGGAAAGTATGAGCAAAATATGGGCAGAAAGATGTGGTGAATGAGTAAATGGGTACGATGTGCTGTTATGAAATGTGTAACTTCGGTATTTATCAGATGTGAGTTGGATATTTTAGAGGAAAGCAAGTTGGTTAATAATATCAGCAGTGACTGTAATATTAAAGTAGAATATTAACTGTCCTTCGCCAAGCTCGGAGATCGAGAAGTCTCTCCACGTCGAGCCGCTATTTCTTCACATGACAGATCACAGCTTTGGTACTGTGAACATATGATTAAAATGTCACAGGAAAGAATCGCAGGACTGATTCTTCAAGCCGAGCCAGTCGGTAGGGAACGTAGGGGTAAGCCAAGAACGAGATGGTTGGATAATAGTTAGTTGTAAGTGCCGTAAGATGGGCAGCTGGAGAGATCAGATGGCAATATGGAAGATGAAGTGGAATGGAAATTGCTAAGTAATAAGGTAGGAAGACAGAGATGCAGTTAAAACGTCGACAGCTTGTTGGAAGCAGGAGGAACTGCGTTATAGAAAGAAGCGGAGTGTTTAGTTTGACTGAATCTCGAAGTTCACACCTGTTATAGTAACTAGGGAAAAGCGAGATTCAGAAATTATTTAGGGAAGTGATGCAAAGCACAAAGAGTTTAAAGTCCGACAAAGGAGGAGAAAGGTGGTCAAATCAATCCAGTAGTTATCCGGATTAAGTCTGCATAAGCGTACTGATATCAAAATAATTTGGCACAGTTCAGAACAGGGGTTATGTCAATTATATTGACCCCAGTGCTGGTACTTATTTTATCGACCCTGAAAAGATGAAAAGCAAAGTCGACCTCGGCGGAATTTGAACTCAGAACGTGAAGTCGGACGAAATGCCGCTAAGCATTTTGCCCGGCGCGCTAACGATCCTGCCAGCTCGCCGCCCCATCAAAATAGGTAATATTCCTTTCTATTATAGGCACAAGGCCTGAAATTTCGGAGGATGGAGTAAATTGATTGCATCGACCCGCAGTCCACTGCTGGTATTTAATTTATCGACACCGAAAAGGGTGAAATGTTAAGTCTATCTTGGCTGCATTTGAACCCAAAACGTAAAAACCAACGAAATGCTGCTAGCATTTTGCCCGGCGTGCTAACGATTCTGCCAGCACGCTGCCTTGAAAATAAATAATATTGAAGAGACGATCAAAACCGGAATAAAAATCACAAAAACTATACAAAAACAATAAAAATGATCAATATGCGTATGAAGCCATTGTAATAAGGTTGCAGAGGAATGGATAGAAGAACAGAGAATACAAAGAAAAATGGGATCGCCCACAAAGCTGGAAACAAACTGATATGGTTTGGTTGAATGAAAAGTTAAGGACTGTCAGATTTATAAATGTAAAAACATTATAATTTGATCATAGAACATTTCCATTAGGACTAAGATCATCTCAAGTAACCAGCCAGTGTGTAATTACTCAGAGTTTTCAAGTGCTAGAGGAAGAATCGTTATATGTTTGGAATTTAAAAAAGATATGCAGACAAAAATAGGAAAATGCAATATATAAAAGTAAAGAAAGAAAAACCATTCCCAAGTACAAGTCTCACTTCCAGTATATAATGTCACATCTGGCTGACAGACATCACACCCGTTTCCTGTTATAGGAGTGCCAAAAGTTAATCTTGCCCAGGGCGCTAAAAGCTGTAGATCGGATATATTTCTTACAGCTACAGATTAATGATTTAGTACAAGGCGGAAAAATGTGTAAGGGTAAGGGTAAGGATATAATTATTTGAGTTAACTCATTGTGTAACAATGGTACTTAGTTTATCAACCCTGGAGAGATGAAAAGCAAAAACGAGCTCAGCAGGATAAATTTTTTTACTTGTTAAAATTTCATACTCTGTTTTGTGAACAACAGAGTCATTGGTTGCATACTTCCAACATGAAAATTATTGGTTGACTGCATTTTAGACGGTGGGGATGTCAGAAATTATCGGGGTAACCCGGGCGGAATAAATGTCGGTTTCAAATTTTTGTACATGGCCAACTATTTCGGGGGAGGGGTAAGTCAATTACATCAACTCCAGGCCTCATCTGATACTTTTTATCGACCCCGAAAGGATGAAAAGCAAAGTTGATTCTGGCAGCATTTGAATTCAGAAAGTAAAGATTCTATCCTTTTCGCTCGACGTATCAGCGATTCTCCCAGCTCGCTGCCTTATACAAGTTCCAACTAAGATTTTAGCGAAACGAAACCTGTACATGGTCATTCGACCAGCTCGAAATATCAACCAAATTTCCCTCAAATCACATTACATTCTTCTGTTTTAGAAAGGACACGCTGTATGGTATAGTTTTTCAATACACTCGGCCTGAAATTAAAATAGGATGACCAGGGCCTACCTGAGGCTAAACCCGCAACAAAATAACCAGTAAAGGGGTATTGGTTGTGTCCCTGCTCTTCATCTGTCTTTTGTATTCATGAGTGAACCAATTGCGTACCTGGGTGATAATAACTATCTAATCTATCTATTCTCGTAATGTCCTCCCAATCTTTAGGCTTCCCTCAAACCATTCTCTGTAGGAAGTGTATTCCTGTGAAGCAAGATAATCATTGTCTACCGTATGAAAATAAATGCTTCGCTTTGCAACCACGTGGGTTCGGGTTTAGTCCCACTGCACAGCACCTTGAGCATGCTTGTTTTCTACTATAGCCCCGAACAAACCAATGCCTTTTGAGTGAATTTGGTAAGTGAAAATTGTGTGGAGGTCCGTTGTATATACAGTAATACCCCACTTCACGAAAGCCCCGGTTTACGAGTTTTATTTTATAACTATAAAAAGGTTAAACTGCCATTTTGTATGTGTAGTAACATCGCAACATGTGGCAACACCGGTTCTGACTCGTCTACTCAGCTGCATATAACAACGGAGTAAAATGTCGGCATAAAATTTCAAAGTGTCAGTTTGCGCGTGCGCTTTTGTGTAGAGAGATTATTATAAGCTAGTTCTTTGTGCCACATATTTTATATTGTATACGTGTGTTTACGAACAGGTACTCCAAAGAATCTGGAATTTTGCAATGTTATTTTATTCACTTAATTTTACAAGTTTACAATTTTATCGCCTTCAAAGTATTCTCCATTTGAAGCAATGCATCGACTTAAACGCGTTTCCCAGTTCGAAGCAGTGCTGAAACTTTTGAAATGTGATACCTTTTAACGCCTCCGTCGTTATTTTCTTTACCTCTTTCACATCTGCAAATTCGGTAGACCCAGCTTTCATCACAAGTGATCTCAGCGGGCGTTGGAACTTTGCCTTTCGTCCCGTTGGGGAAGTCGGAGTTAGTAAAGCGTTGGATTTAGAAGCCTGGGGATATTCGTTCTGACTGCCATGTGCTCAAATGTTTAAATTCAACTAAAGCCGATTTTGTCTTGTCTTTCACGGTCAGAGTCGATAAATAAACAACCAGTCAAATACCAAAGCCATTTCTCTCCGTCTTTGTCTCTGTCTGTCTGTCTGTCTGTCTGTGTCTGTCTGTCTGTCTGTCTGTCTGTCTGTGTCTGTCTGTGTCTGTCTGTGTCTGTCTGTCTGTCTGTGTCTGTCTGTCTGTCTGTCTGTCTGTCTCAGTCTGTCTGTCTGTCTCTGTCTGTCTGTCTCTCTCTCTCACAGTCGGCTACTGCAAAGAAGTGTCGACACCGTAACATCATTCATAATTTGACTGTTACCTCGTGGATTCTCAAAGAGACAAAGAGTTACTTTTGTGGGGTTGGGGTGATAAGAGATATATAGCAGTAATATATTTGATTACGTCGATTATACTCCACTGCTTACGAATTTCTAGATTTGTGCCAATGAAAAAAAATATTAAGAGAATGAATTACCTAGGGACGTTATTCATGTGGAAAAAAATTAAGTTGATGTTAAAATATTTAAATATTTAACAATATTTAAGTTCATGTTAATCAATTTAGAATGCAAGAGCTGAACAAGATGAAAAAGACAAACAGAAAAAAAAGCAAAAAAAAAAAAACAGAGTGATGTTAATCATTGATTAGTCGATAGACTCTACTCCTAGCCGTCACTCGCAAACAAGTATGACCTGGTATATTGTACCATGCTTTTGCTAGTTGTTTTAGGTGTATATATAATCAAGAGCTGACATAAACATCATCTCGGCCCTTTCCTGTTTGACACAGCGGAATATGATGCGACGGTTGGATAGCGACAGCTCTGCACCAGAAGTTGACTGGTACTTATTTTCAGCGGACAAGAACTATGTCGTCTTGGCCGATCTCTAAGCAGCATCCAACCACTATGTTTCAAAACCAAAGTCCATAAGCTGCTAACGCGGTAAAACATATATACACTAAATCAAATAAACACAATTGTAATTGCATATTGTAATGAGACTTTGTGCAGTGTTTCAGCACAGATTAACATAAATAAATATAGAAACACAGGTCTTAGTAAGACAAAGAAATACAGTTATTCTCTGAAATTAACATACAAGGCCAATGAAGACACACCATTTAGGTATTCGGTGCCTTTTTCGCTAGCATTTAATGAAAGAACATAAGTACACTAATATTCAGAAAAGGAAATGTAAAACACAAGCTAAATAAATTTCCTATACCTTTATCGAAATTGCAGACTTGCACATTTTCTTGTCCCTCACCCCACGCCGCGTGGGTCAGAAGCTGAGCCTGGGGCCATGAACATACGCAGAACAGCTGGAAAAATGTTGGAAATTTTCTGTAAGGAATCTAATTTGCTACAGCAGGGATTCCTAACCACCAGGTCGTACAGAAAGAATGAATTTTAAAACTTTATTTCGCAGTCTGTAGAGTGCATTTGCATTATATACGTATTACAGGGCTTTTTCTGTTGCTGTCACAAGTTTCAGTACTTTTAATTTTGACCCAATTGTTTTCAAATTTGGTGTACTGATGTAGTTTTGTGTGCTAATTATGGAAAGAAAATCCATTTTTGTAATAAATAAATAAATAAAATGTTAATAACTTTTAAAGTTTGCAAATTTTGGGTAATTTTAGCCAATAGAAAGCCAAAGACATATTGGTGCCTGTTTCCATGGTAACAAGCCAAGATATAGTCTTCCTGAAAACACAACCGTGCGTATTGTCTTTACCTTATATATATATATATGTATATATTGACAAGTTTATGTGGCGCAGAAAGTACAAAAATTGTAATTTGTTTGAGGAAAAACTCCGAGAATGTATCTCAAACTTTTAAAAAAAGTTTCTGACAGTTATCCTGCACGAAATGCTAGCTTTCAAATCCTGTTTTCTGATTGGGTAAAATTACCAAATTTTAAACCTCTATAAACATTTTTTACCAATTTTATTTTCTGGAACAATTGAATAACAAAATCAAATTCAGTGTGAAAAATTATATCAGTATACCAAATTTGAAAATTTTTACTTACTTTCAAAATTTCAAAAACTGTAACAGTACCAGAAAAGATTCACATACATACATACATGCATACATACATACACACACAAAGGAGCACTCAGTCAGTTACGACGACGCGGGTCTCAATTGATACAACTAACGAACAGCGCTCATGAAATTAATGTGGAAGTGGTTGAGCATTCCACAGACTCATGTACTCTTAACGCAGTTCTCAGGGAGAGTGTGACAAGGCTGGCCCTTTGAAATACAGGTACTACTCATTTTTGCCAGCTGAGTGGATTGGAACAACGTGAAAGTAAAGTGTCTTTCTCAAGGACACAACGCGTCGCTGGGAATTGAACTCACGACTTTATGATCGTGAGCCGAATATCCCAACCACTAAGCCACGCGCCTTCACATACATACATACATACATACATACATACATACATACATACATACATACACACACGTGTGTTTGTGTGTGTGTGTGTGTGTGTGTGTGCGTGTGTATGTGTGTGTGTGTGTGTGTGTGTGTGTGTGTGTGTGTGTGTGTGTGT
>JARUKP010001094.1:0-10002 GCA_029874955.1 Octopus insularis
ATCTATGAACAGAGACGACTATTAATATACTAAATCTCATTCAAAAGACTATTGTATTTTCTCATTCATAACCGATATTAATTATCTACAGCGTTAATATATTTGGAACAGACAATTTGGAGACATAAATGAGATACTGTATCAGTTAATTATAATTATAAGATAATTCCTTTCAAAGAAGCACAATTAGGAATGCTGAGCAAGATGGTAATTTGTGTTTAACCCTTTAGCATTCAGATTACTTTACCAAATGTAATGCTTATTTATTCACACTGTTTTAAATTAATCATGTATTATCTTGTAGCTTTGACATTCCAATGATGTGACTGTTTAGTTTTAAAATGACACTGCAGGATAGGTGTTAAAGACCAGATCTGTCCAATTTGAACATAAAGCATGTAGAATATATGGGCCTGATATGGCTGGTTTAAATGCTAAAGAGTTAACAATCGAATTGAAATTGAACCAAATTTGATGTTTGTTAGAAAGGAAAACATTTTGATTAGTAGTGGCACACCTAATTACTGTTAATTCTCCATTAAATGACTGTTTTCAATGCTGGCTTGGGTTGGACAGTTCAACAGGAGTTAGCAAGCAAGAGGACTGCACCACGGCGAGCTGGCAGAAACGTTAGCACGCCGGGTGAAATGCTTAGCGGTATTTCATCTCCCGTTACGTTCTGAGTTCAAATTCCGCTGAGGTCGACTTTGCCTTTCATCCTTTCGGGGTCGATCAAATAAGCACCAGTTACGCACTGGGGTCGATATAATCAACTTAATCCGTTTGTCTGTCCTTGTTTGTCCCCTCTGCGTGTAGCCCCTTGTGGGCAGTAAAGAAATAAGAGGACTGCACCACACTTTGATATCTGCTTTAGTAAAGTCTCTACAGTTGGTGTCCTTTGTGATAATGATGATGTTTATTAGGTGTCCACTTCTCTATGTAAGAGCATATGACAAGCGTATACTGGACCTGAATGGAGTCTTACAACAGTACACTTCTTGATCTTATGTTCTAATTAGTTTTGATTGTCATCCAAAATAAATGTCACAGTGATTGAATGTTTTCAGACACATAACAGATGCAAACTATTGCAGAGAAAAGTAACCCAGAACAAATAAAATAACAAGGAAGAAATTATGTTACCTTTTTTCTCAAATTTTGTGAACCCAATACCATTTTCATTTACATGAAGCATAATGTATGCAAAACTGTACCAGTTCTCGTTTGATGCTTGTATCTTTCTAGAATAGAAACAGTGATAAAGTTAATGAAGCTATCTCTTTCATAATTAACTCGTTATTGATTTTTTATTAATTAGCCAACATACTGCTAGGAGAATAGGAATGTCTAGAATAATGAATGGTCAGTGGCTTCAGTAAACAAAGCCAGTCCGTACAACAAATGTGTGAATGTATAACCTCCAAGTTGAAGCAAAAGATAAGAGAGACAATGAGTAGTGGTAAGAGATGTGATGAGTGGTAAGAGAGATGGTGAGTAAAGGTAAGAGAGGTGATGAGTAGAGGTAAGAGAGATGGTGAGTAAAGGTAAGAGAGGTGATGAGTAAAGGTAAGGGAGATGGTGAGTAGAGGTAAGAGAGGTAATGAGTAAAGGTAAGGGAGATGGTGAGTAGAGGTAAGAGAGGTGATGAGTAAAGGTAAGGGAGATGGTGAGTAGAGGTAAGAGAGGTAATGAGTAGAGGTAAGAGAGGTGATGAGTAGAGGTAAGAGAGGTGGTGAGTAGAGGTAAGAGAGGTGATGAGTAGAGGTAAGAGAGGTGATGAGTAGAGGTAAGAGAGGTGATGAGTAGAGGTAAGAGAGATGGTGAGTAAAGGTAAGAGAGGTGATGAGTAGAGGTAAGAGAGGTGATGAATAGAGGTAAGAGAGATGGTGAGTAAAGGTAAGAGAGGTGATGAGTAGAGGCAACAGAATTCCTGCATGGAAAAGAGAAATGAAGAACTTGATTTGCTGCCTCAGCTGCAGAGATAAGTTCTGAGGTGAGTGCTTTCGTAACAGCAATGGAAAAACAGGAAAAGGTGCAGCAAAACCTTTCTATCAAAAACATACCAAAAAAGCATTATCTGAAAACACTACTACAAAAAAAAACAGAAAGTTTTATCCAAAGATTCAAATCAAAAATTTATCATTCTCTATCCAACCCACCTTACAACCTAATTACCACTCTGCTCAAACCCACAAACCCAAGAAAGATACTGTACAAAATCATGATTAACTTCAATGCATTGATTGCAATCAGATAATGGTCACCTAGATAATGGAAGCTATCAACTACTTCTAGTTTTTCTCCCTGGAATGTGGCAAAGGTTGTTTTCTGCACATTTTCAGTGTTTATTGCTCCTGAGCATCTGCCACATACAAAATCTATCTTCCCAGTTAGCCTGCCTTTGATATTGCTGCACCTCTTATGTGTCCATAGCTTACACTGGTTACATCTTATGGAGTTTCTACCTATGCCTTTTCTACAGATCGAGCAGGGCCTGAAGGGGTTTGTGATTTATATCACCTTTTCATCATCATCATTTAACTGTCTTTTCTCATGCTGGAATAGGTTAGAGGATTTGACAGGAGCTGGCAAACCAGAAGACTGCATTATGCTTCATGAAAAACAGACAACAGAACATATACGATAGAAACAGATGATAGAAAGTAGATAATGTAAAATACATGATGGAAAATAGACGATAGAAAACAAACGGAAGAAAATGGAGTATAGGAAACAGTCGGTAGAAAACAGACAATAGAAACTATACAATAGAAAATGGCCGATAGAAAACAAACGATGGAAAATAGACGATAGAAAATACACGATAAAATATAGACGATAGAAAATAGACGGCACGAAACAGATGATAGAAAAGAGATGACAGAAAACATATGATAAAAACAGACAATAGAAAACAGACAAATGAATATAGACGTTAGAAAATAAACGGAAAAAAAATAGATGATAGAAGAAAGCCGATAGAAACTAGATGATAGAAAACAGACGATAGAAAACAGGCAAAAGGAAACAGAGTATAGAAAATCGGATGATTGAAACTACACGATAGAAAATAGATAATGGTAAATAGATGATGGCAAATAAACGCTGGAAAATAGACGATAGAAAATAGATGATGGAAAAATACACAATAGAAAATAAAGGATAGAAAACTGACGATAGAAACTAGACGACAGAAAACACACAATACAAACCAGACAATAGAAAACAGTTGATAGAAAACAGACGACACAAAACTGATGACAGAAAACAGACGATAGAAACTACATGATAGAATACAGACGTTAGAAACTGCTCGATAGATAATAGACGATAGAAACTACATGATAGAAAATAGATGTTAGAATCTACACGATAGAAAATAGATGCTGAAAAATAGACGATGGAAAATAGATGATGGAATATAAATGATGGAAAACAGAAGATAGACAGACGATGGAAAACAGGTCAGAAAACAGACGATAGAAAATACACGATAGAATCTAGACGATGGAAAATAGATGTTAGAAACTACACGATAGAAAATAGATGATGGAATATAGACGATAGAAAACAGATGATGGAAAATACACTATGGAAAACTGCGCTAGACAATAGACAATGGAAAATTGACGGTAGAACACAGACAATGGAAACTAGATGATAGAAAAGAGACAATAGAAACGACATGATAGAAAATAGATGTTAGAATCTACACGATTGAAAATAGACGATGGAAATCAGTTGTTTTCAGACTTGGAGACGGATGAGCTCCACCAAGTTTAAATACCTAAGACACACCATATCTCAACAGCACTCTTGCAACTTTATCAGCAGATGATGGTCCAAGGCAAGGGAAGGCACTAGCTATAATAAAAACACAAGCACATTTAACTTTAACCCCTTTCCTTGTCCTGTGTATCACACATGATAAACAGGACATATTTCCCTGGTGTCCAGGCATCATATATAAAACACATTCTAAATTTTTTCAACCATCAGAATAACTTGGAACCTATGAAAGGAAAAAAATTATATTACTCAGAACATGTGAAACAAGAGCTAACTAAAAGTATGAAAACAAGCAACATGAAAGTTTAGGGAAAAGCTTAGGACAAGCATCTGCTGGGTGGTCAATGTTAGGAAGGGTATCATCATCGTTTAACATCTGCTTTCCATGCTAGCATAGGTTGGACGATTTGACTGAGGACTGGTGAAACTAGATGGCTACACCAGGCTCCAATCTGAAGTGAATAAAAATGGCAGGTAATCTTTGTTTTACCAATCTATCTAAAATCATATTAATTTATATTCCAAATACCAGCTTTTACTAAATTTTTCCTTAATTTCAAAATTAACTGAAATAAATTCAATACAAATATGGTAACAAAAGGATTAAGCCTTTTAATTAAAATTTCTCATGACCCTATATTGTATACTAACTTTGTCTCTTCGTGGAGGGGCACATTTTTTTTTTGGGGGGGGGGGTATTTGAAGTGGCAGAGTGGGGTACAACAACAGTTGAGAAACACTCATTTAAAGCAAAAAAGAATGTGTGGGGTTATCACAATGCTAAAGAAAAGAGAGCTCAATAATATAAATTCAAGAAAACTAAAACATCTTTACAACTTCATCAGTTTTAACTCTTTATTGTAACAAATCAAAAACACCAAAACAAAATCATAACAAAAATTATTAATTTGATATTTAAAAAAAAATGGGAAAACGGGGAAAAGTTAATTGCTATGGTGTTTCATATACAGTTTTCTTTAGTACAGAGAGTAGAGTGGAAAGTGAAGAGGAAAGCTAAAAAAAGCCATGATAACAATAGTGGTTTAAAATTTTGGAACGAGGCTGGCAATTTGAGGGGAGGGGTAAGTCAATTATATCAACCTCAGTACTCAGCTGGCACTTATTTTATCAACCTCAAAAGGATGGAAAGCAAAGCTCATCTAAGCAGAATTTGATCTTAGAATGTAAAGAGCAGGAAGAAATGCCATTAAGCATTTTGTTTAACATGCTAATAAGTCTACCAACTCACTGCAATAAAAGTTATAATAAAAATACAAAGAGCAATCCAGGCAAAAATGCCCATTTGGAACTAGTTGTACATATACACAAAGAGTTTGGAGCACAACTCATTAGGAAGAGAATTAGCTTAGATTAAAGGCAATTCAGATTGATACTAGAAAGGGGTCCCAGCTCTCAACTGTTTATTACAGCACCTTAGGTCATAACAGGGAAGCTTAAAACTGTTGTTCATGAGGTCAGCCAACAACCTAGTTATCACAGTTGAATCCAGAAGAAATTCCATGCATGAAAGCAAAGACTAGAACTGAGAATTCTTAAAATAAACCTCACAAAGACAAAAATCCAAATTAGACGAAAGAAAACAGGACTAACACTAGTTGGGAAATGACTGTGCTCAATATACAGAAAAGGAGTTGTTAATAATTCCATACAATGTATCCAATGTAAATTATGATTGCACAAATGATACAGTAGGATCACAGACAAGCTGACAGAGGACTGAGTTTGTATCTGATGCACCAGAATGGATTGAAAGCTCTTTGATATAGCTGATGACTTCTGGTGTCTAAGTGATCTAATCAGTAATAAAAGTGAGTTTCAAGACTTCAGTAGCAGAATAAGAATGGGCAGGAAAAAGTTATTACTTCTGCTGGTAGCAAAGGGATTCTTATCCAAGTGGAAAGAACCTGTGAATGAAGAAGGCCATGGAAAGTGGTAAAGGTTGATCTCAAGATGCTCAATGTTACAAAGAAGATGACCAAAAACTACAAGAGGTTTTATGCTAGGCTGAAGACACATTTAATTTAAACAAGCATTGGAAAAAAAAAAACAATAGACAATGATAAAGAAAGTGCAAACAGCCAAATGGAGAGACAAGTGGGCAACCAGCTGGAAATACATTGTGTCAGTAGTTCTACAACCAACTTTTAAATGGGCCATTCCATTTAAGTGTAAATAGATACCACTCCATTCAAAACTGCAGTAGCACTGGCTAACTGAGAAGTAGTCCATTCAACTCCAGTTAGGAAACTTCTACATCAAATTTACTTCAAATCACATCCTACTATTTTAAAAAGGGAAGCACATATTAGATAATTTACTCCTAGATACTTGTTCTAAAAAGACAAGATGGTCAGACCTAGAATCAGAAATGACCTGAAGTTGAACAATTCCTTCATTGGCTTAATGAATGCAATGAGAAGCTGTGATAATCTTTTCTCATTTATACATCCCCACCCACACACACACATCTTCAACTGTGAAAAAACAATTACATATTTGCATATGTGTGTACATGAGTAAAAGAGTACAAATATTTAAAAGAATAAGAGAGCAGACAACCAGCCAAGAGATCAGCAACTCTGTGCTCAACACTTATGTGCTCTGACCAGGACACATAATTTTCAAAATGGTCCAATCCACTTTGCTGTGAATATGTAATGAATTAAATTCTTCTTGTGAGAAAAGTCGAACAAGAGTAAAGCAACAGCAAACTACCTCTATGATATACAGAGCAACTCTGTGGCCATGTATGGTCTAGATAGTCACTAATGTTTAGATTTAACAGGATGGATTCAGACACATATAAAATTTAAAATAACTACTAGTTTCAAATAGTTCACAAAATCTATCAAGATTGTGAGTATATTCTATTTAATATAATGGCTGAGTGTTTAAGAGATTGACAAATTGTTTCCTTTCACTAACATTAGGCTGTATCTTTGGTTTAGACCTCCAATTATCTCTGGTCCACTATAACTAGATGTAGAAAAGTACACAATCAAAGTTCATCAGGTGCAACAGGTCATTGCACAATGTGTCTTTTTTTAACTTGCAGCGGTAAAATCAATTTCTCTCATGAGTTACTGTATAACACCGGAAGTAATGCTGTTGTTAAGCCAAATCATCAAAAGTCACCTGGCAGTGCACAACTCGTCCTGGAGATGTGAGAATAATCAATCAACAATGTTTTACTGTTTTTTTTTAATGTATTTTGCTAAAGGCAGTACCTACATTGTTCTCAGGATATCCTAATCTGTGGCAAAAAGGTAAATGGGCAAAGTAAATGCTTTTTAAAATTAACTTGAATTCTAAAAAGCTCAGAGGTTCAAGAGAAAATCAAAGGAGATGGACTTTGAAAGAAAAAAAAAAGACTGAGAACAACACAAACAAACACTCTACCACATACAGACACAACCTCATTCATATATGTATACTAGCAGCTAAGCCTGGTTTCACCCAGTCAGTTTGGATGATGTGGCTGTAAAACCTGCTCTGTGTAAGCATTTTACTTGTTTGGGCATGCTTATATTAAAAAACAATTTCAGAATGACTTTTTCCTGTCAAAACACTAAAAATAACTGACTAACAAAAACAAAACCAACCAAGATTCAACCAAATCAAAAAAATAAGCCCAAATACTAAGCGAACAAAGATGAACCATCCCACTTCCATTGCACGTGCACACACACACACATTCACATACCCACCTTTTACATACACACAGAGTTGAAATGCTGTTTGATTTATTTTTTCAGCATACAGTTTTCATCATCCCACTACCAAGTATGACATCACACCCTTCTTTCCTTATTCATCTATCACCCCTTCCTTTCTCATTCATAAGCACAAGCCTATTATTATAGTAGATTATCTCGGTAACCATGGGTGCTATGAAAAAAGTACGAAGCCCAGCATCACCACCAGATCATTCTACATGTGTAATTTTTCACGCAATTCCACCCAGTTATTTGACCATGAATCCCAAGACAAGAAAGAATCACTCATATCAAATTTATATGCATAGATTCACAAATATATACATACAAGTCAAATGAAAATAACTCAGAAATATGTTTTTTATAAATTATTCTCAGAATAATAGGAACTGAATAAACATTTTTTGTGTGTATCCATTAGTTCATAAATAGAACATATATAATAGCTGTCGGCACTGAAATTGATACATAATATATTCCTGCATCATACTACTTTGAGGCAGTGTCACAAACCATTTGATGTTAGGTTGTAATATGTATTTCCTTCCCAAATTATTGAACAATTTGCAATAACCACAACACAGGTTTATTTCATTGTTTATGATAGGTACTGCATTTGTGCATGACAAAAACAAAATAACTAATGCAAAACCACCATCGATAGATAGAATACAGGTTTTATAGTTTAGTTATCTGTAGGATATCTAGTCTTGAAGGCAATATAGGAACCTAGTATTGATATTGATTTCTTTGGAGTAATCATGAAGATACATGTTGTGTTAATCTCAGAACGAAGAAAAGAAAAATTAACTGAAGCAGGATCTGAACTGAAATTTAGAAGAACAAGACTAATTTCAATATATTGGATAGTATTTTAAGGCGGTGAACTGGCAGAATTGTTAATATGCTGGGTATTTCATTCATTTCTATATTCTGAGTTCAAATTCCACCATGGTTAACTTTGTCTTTCATCCTTTTGCAGTCAATAAAATAAGTACCAATTAATCCCTGATGGAGCTGATGTAATCTACTTAACCCCTCTCTTGAAATTGCTGGCCTTGTGCCAAAACTTGAAACCAGTATATTGCAAGGTACTCGATTCTGTCAGCTAACCTATCACTGTGCACAAGCCTAATATTGTACTACATGTAATGATAATAAACATATTGAGACACTTGAGAAAAAAGTATTTCAAAATGATCGTTTAAAATTATATTCTGTACATAATTTCAAAGAAAACCAGAAAGTTTTGTGAAGTTTAAGCAAAAGATTTATCAAATGTAGCTGCTATAATAAGCCACAATGAAGGTCTTTGATATTATTCAAAAATCTAAGCTGACTAATGTGAGGTCTTTTCTATTATTCAAATCCAGTATGCTCTCCTAGAAATATGAAAGACTTCAAACCAACATACAATAACTTACTAATTGACAGACTTGTTCACTTTTGTTCATTAAACTCTAAGCTGTAAAAAGAGAAGAGCAATACATTTACTGCTGGCATTGATAAGAGATGAATACAGGGAGTGTCTGCAGAACATTACAAAATGGCATGTTTTTGTGAAGAGAAACAGTGAATCACACTTTCAAGCACACGTTTACACACACAGTGTGTGTATAAATGCGTATTTATATAACTAGATATATATCATATACACACTGTGTATCTGTGTGTACACACACACATATATATCATCATCATTGTTTAATGTCTGTTTCTCATGCTGGCATGGGTTGGACGGTTTGACATGGGCAGGCTAGCTGGGGAGCTGTTCAGGTTCTAATTGTCTATAGTGGCATTGTTTCTATGGCTAGATGCCCTTCCTAATGCCAACCACTGAACAGAGTGTGGTGGGTGTTTTTTTACATGCTACTGGGACAGGTGCATTTATGCAGCACGGGTGCCTTTTATGTGGAACCAGCACCTGAAAGGACAAGCCTGTATGTATGGAAGACTGTAATTTTACTTAGCTTGGTGCGTCTTCTCAAGTACAACAAATCACCACATCTTCCAGTCTTTTGTCATTTCCTCAGTGAGGCCCAGTTCCAAAGATCCTTTCTCACCACTTTGTCCCACATCTTCCGGGGTTTACCCATTCTACAGGTTCCCTCCACAATTAGAGTTTGGCACATCTTTACGCAGCTGTCCTCATCCATACACATCACATGACCAAACCAGCACAATCTTCTCTCTTGTACACGACATCTGATGCCCCTTATACCCAGTTTTCATCGTAAATCATATACACTCTGTCGTGCATGCACTGAGATTACCACATGACAGAGTGTCAATGATTTAAGAGGAAAACTGGATATAAGAGGCATCAGATGTTGTGTACAAGAAAGAAGATTGCGTTGGTTTAGTTATGTGATGCATAAGGACAAGGATAGCTGTGTAAGTATATATATAAACACACACACACACACACACACACACACACACACACACACACACACATATATATATATATATATAT